>JABEVN020000055.1:102500-152500 GCA_013146195.2 Codonopsis lanceolata
CAACTTTCATACTTTTCGTTACCAATCTGTCAAATCCAAATGGAAGACCTGTTGTTCTAGGTTAGAAAAGGTTGGAAACCGGTTACGTCACTTGGTCTTGGTAAAAAAGCAAGAGAAACCGACTCCATCCCTAATTTCTTCCCCAATTTCTCCTGTCATTTCAGCCCTCTCCATTTCTTTCCCAATTTATCTTCATTCCAGCCCTAATATTTCTTGATGTCCAATTTCTTCAAATTTCAGCCCTTAACAGGTAATTCCCTCCTCCAAATTCTTACTTCATTTTCTCTCCCATTGCATTCCCATTTTCTCAATTCTTCTTCCCCAATTTCTTCCTCAGTTTCTCTTCATTTCAACTGTAATATTTGTTGGTACCCACCCAATTTCATAAAATCTTAGTCCTTAACAGGTAATGCCCTCCAAAGTTTGACTTTATTTTCTCTCCCATTCGAGCTCATTCTTCCCTTTTATCAATTCAAGCTCATTTTTCCCCCACCTATCCTCATCTGTTTTCTTAATCTATTGATTTTGAAAATGAATAACTCCACACCAACCTCTTCAAATGATAGTTGTAGCTTAAGTAATATGGAAGACATGTACCTCCAATTTCATGTCTCATTCCCTTTAGTGGTTATATCTTGTCTTTGCCACTTGGATTATCATTCCTTTCTGCATTTGTTTAAGTTCCACCTCCAGATCCACCTCCAATTGCATGTCTCAATTTGGCCATTGTAATTTAATTCACTCATCCCCTCACAATAAGTGGAGCACTGATTGTTGATATTTGATTCACCTAAAAATAAAAGCCAAAGTCATACATTTTCAATCAAAAAATAGAATATAAAATGGTGAAATTATATTGTTTATATTTACAGAAGCAATCCTATTTGTATTGCCCCTTATGTTCACCCCTATACTACTTGAACCTCTCTTTCTTTTAACCTGAAGATGATTAGAAAGTTAGTATAATACATATCAACAAAAAGTCAATATAATACATATCACTTTGACAAACTTACAGGTAGTTTTGAAGGATTTGATGAGTGAGGTTAGTTGCTTTCAGTTGTGACAGGCTGTGCACTGGGTTGTGAAATAAGTTCTGGTCTAGTTAAGGGGATCTCATCAACATGTTGTGAAACAAAGTCTGTATGGGGATTCCTTTTGTTGCAAGTTCTTGAATTATCTCCAATTACTCCATACTTTCCACACTTCAAAGATTCCTGACATCTCTTCAATTTATTTTGATTGCTGGAAGATACATGTGGCTCATCAGGTTGTCTTCTTTTCAGTTTCTTTGGTCTTCCAGGTTTGTTTTCATATTTTGGGGGCAAAGGGGGTGGTAATTGACACTTGGGCCACAACTCAGATCCAATAATACCCATTATGGCATGATCATATGCCTTCATGTATGTCCCAACAGTGCAGTAATCATTGACATAAGACTCAGGATTCTCCTTCCTATACACCAAATGGCTAAGCAAGCATGTTTACAAGGAATGTCTGTTAACTCCCATCGTCTATAAGTGTATAATTGTAGAGCAAGATCCATACTGTACTGGTCAAATGGGCCACTGATCTCAAAATTCCAATCATCTGCCTTGATAGGTATGCCCTCAGCACCCTCCTTGGAATTCTTCTAAACTAGACTTTTTATCCTAGGACATAGTCTGGAATCTCAGTTCTTGGCTTTATCCCTATTAACTTACAACCTGCTCATCACCAAATGTCTTATTGTTTTAAGCATAATTATAATTGGATTGTCTCTTGCATCAAGAATAAAAACATTGAAGCTTTCACACATATTCTTAAACAGGGTAACACACTTAGGTTGAGTTCCAAAATGTGATCTAGACCATTGACTTGTAGGTTTATTGACTAGCCACTCATAAGCATCCCCATCCAACCTTTTCAATTATTCCATTCTTGTCTTAAACACTTCAACCCTAGTTTCCCTAGTTGCTGCCCATAAAGCATTTTTGATTGACTGCCCTGTGAACCCATCTTTTTTCATGTTTGTGTGTAAATGTCTAACACATAACCTATTTTTCAGCATTTGGAAACAGATCTTCAAATGCATGTATAAGCCCCTTCTGTTTATCACTCATGAAAGTCCATTCATATTTATCTTCAAAGCCTATGTCACTTCTAACAATGACAAGAACTAAGTCCAAGAGTCTTTTGTTTCATTTTCAACCACTACATAAGCTATGCGAAACATTTGATTGTTTGGATCAACCCTAATTGTTATCAACAACTGTCCACCTTGAGGGTCTTTCAAAAAACACCCATCCACCCCTATAATTTTCCCACATAACTGAAACCCTTTTTTACAAGCATCAAAACAAATGTAAAGCCTTTGAAATATAGGCTTACCAGCTTCAACATCAGATAATTTCAAAACAACACTTGAACCTGGATTTGACCTAAGTAATTCTAGGCAATAGTATCTTATTTGGTCAAATTGCTGCTTCAAAGTCCCTTCCAATAGTTGTTTGACTTTCTTTTTTGCACTATATGCTTGTTGTTTTGAGACATTAGCCTTTAGTTTGGTACACAACTCATTCCTGAATTCTTTAGTTCCTAAACTTGGATTATCTTTGAATTTTTTCATGAATGTTCTTCCAATCCAACTAGACCTAATACTTGGGTTGTTGCAAGTCCATCCACACTGTGTATGAATTGGATTGTAACCTTTCAATTGCCATGATTTGTCATTTTGCATTGGTGCAGTATATGCATACCAATCACATCCTTCATTTCTACCACTTGCTCTTAATATTTTGCCATCCTTCCTATCAAATCTAATAACCATCCTCCTTCTAAGACAAAATGTTTCAATAACATCTTTCACTTCTTTCTTGCTACTGTATATGGTTCCCCATTTCAATTCAGGTTTCTTATCCGTCTTAGGATTGTGTTTTGGATAGTTTAGTTTTGATTCCTCATCACTGTCCAAGATGCTCTCAAGGTCATCACCGTCAGAAAGTTCCTTATCACCATCCTCATTCATCCTATTAATCATAGTCTCACTCACATATTCATTATGCACCGACTTTCCCTTCCCCACAGCACCATCAAACTCAATATCATAATCAACATATTTTTCAAATTCATTATCATCCTCTTCCATATCATATTTAGAGTCATTAAATTCTTCAGAATTAGATGAATTAGAAGACAAAGAAGCATTGACATTTGGGTTTTTCTTCATAATCATTATCAAGAGAAGATAAGTGAAAGAAGGGGTCATTATCAGTTTCAAGATTTGAATATGTATGATTTTTTGGAATGGTGGGATTTTCTGGAATTGTTTCAAGATGCCCTAAGTAGATTTTTACCTCTTTCTTAGTAGGTATAGACGCAAGTAGGTTTTGTAATTCTCTTTAAGTGACAATAATATTACAACATATGACTATAGTTTTCTCAGGTTGATGCCAAATCTTAACCGTGGCACCCCGGCCCGGATTCCAATGTGGAACCCCAAGTCGGACCGCCCAAATATAAACAAGTCAATCATGCGCAAGTAGGAATATAAAATTTCACATGGCGCAACATTGCATACGAATAACAACTCGGCTACACTTGGCCAGAAAAGAATATAAAGTAAGCAAGTCATCGGCGACGTTACAGCCGGAACCCAACAACTACTCCTACAAATATAACACATGCATATAATAACCTCAACGACCACAACATGCCGGAGACAACAACAACGATAATACTATAAAAGAGTAATAAGCGGAAGAAGTTGCGATGAACCATAACATATAAACAGTCTCGACATAGAAGTCGACGTACAAAAGATTATAAGTCTAGCATAATCAAAGTTATACATCAACATAGAAAACCCAAGTCAAGTCTAAGTGACTTGCTTCCCATCGTCCTTGCCAAATTAAAAGACTAACTACACAAGTCCCAAAAGAGAAACCTTCGAGCTCACTAGCTACCAAACACGGATACGGCGAGTCTAGCGAGCACCTTCTCCTTGGCTCGGATCTAAGGAAAACAAAACAAACAAATAGGGTAAGTCATAAAGACTTAGTGCTCGTTTGTTACAACTTATTTAGAGTGACTTTTGGCTTTTGACTTTTGAAAAGTCATATTTAGAGTGTTTGTTTCAGCTTATAAGCCAAAAACCAATAAGTAAGGTACAACACCCTTTATGCATTGAAAAGCCAAACCCAAAAAGCCAAAATTTTAAGCTTCTTTGGCTTTTTTTTTAAAACATGAAGACAACTATTCATTAATAAATATTTGATTATCCCCATTTAATCCTTTTATGAAATATAAATAAAAATATGAATACTAATTTTCAAGTTTTTTTTTAACAAATAATTATAACAACTCATAAGCAGCTTTTCAACAGCTGTAACAAACATTATATCATGCAATCAGCCATAAGTCATTCAGCCATCAGCTTAAGCTATCAGCCATAAGTCATAAGTCATCAGCCACAACAAACGAGCCCTTAGTAAGTTACTAAAAATGCATGTTCATGTCATAGCATAGCATTTATCACAATTATGGGACATGTTCATCATATAGCACTTAGCACATTATTCACGTAAGTGCGGGAAATAAATCATACAAGCAGGATATGATATAGGCCCGGCCACTACGTAGCTCCTGTAATAAAGTTTGTTAACCCAATATCGTGACTACGATGCTCGTGACTTCGCATCGATATACCGAACTCCGCCGGCTAATAGCAGCTTGTGACACACGTATTGATACGGCAAAGGGGCTACTTCCCCACTGCGACCTACAATGGAGGTGTGTGTGAGGTCCCAGGTACGGCGATCCATAGCGATCACGAATCTCACAATTCGTAAAGGCGATGCATCGTCCTACCCTGACATAAAAATCAAACCAAATAGTGCCAGCTAGACTTAATGCAATGCACAAGTAGATATTTACTCGTCAAGACCAAATAAGGATCGAATTTGACAAGAGCGAACTCGACCGACCAAGTAGGGTATTCATCTCTACTATAAATCATGTCAAGACAATTAATTGCTCATAACCAAATGATCACAATGAGCTCAATTGCACATAATTAAAATCAACTTAGAATTGAGTAAACCCGACCAAACGGTGTCCAAACTTTGTAGGGATTAAAAGCAGTGTTCAACATGTTCCAAACTTCCCTAGAGTCGATTTCGTTGAGTCTTTACTACACATTACCAATTTTGGGGATTTGAAGCTATGTGTTTCCCAAATCAACCTAAGTACATTACTAAGTCAAACTAGGTTATGAGTGTACAAAGATATTAAAATGTGATCCCCCTACAATATAGAGTTCATTCACAAGCCATAATACAAAACAATTCACCATTTTACCAAGTAAGCCACATATAAGGTACTTTCACTTAACACCATTTCTAATAAACATATAGGCATAACTTCTAGCATGCTCACAATCCTAGTTACACATGATGAAGGATAATAACATGCTTCAATAGTCATAGAATCATCCTACACATGCTCCTAATAAGTTCAAATGTTAAAATCACAAGATGAAGGCATACAAAGCAAATATGTGTACTCATAGACCTCAAAAATCACAGGTTTTACTTTCCTTAGGATCAATGAGTACCAAAACAAAGAAGAAGAAGAGTAACTTACTTGTAAACTACACACAAGAAACCAAATGGAGAAACTATTCGGTTAGAAATGCTCTACTCTTCAAGCTCTTCACTTCTATGGAGTTTGTTTGAACAATGGAGGGAGGAATCATGGAAGACCAAGGGAGAACCTTCAAGAACTCAAGGGAACTCCATGGGAGTGGCTAACCACGTTTTTGGAGGAGAAGGGTGAGAAATGAGGTCACAACATCAGATTTGTGGTATAAGAGTGGTCAAAATGTTAGTGGGACAAGTGTCACTTCATTGTGGTTGAATAAAATCTGATTTGGGTTCATTTAATCCACTAATGCACTCACTAAAACACACTTAAAACAAGTTAATAAGGTTAGGTTATAAGTAATGATGGTTAGGGAGGTTTAGGTGAGGTTTAGGAAGGGTTTGGATGGGGTTTGAAGGCACAAATTCGTTAAACAGCCAAAACAGAGCAAACAGCCTCGGGGGACCATGTGGCCGCATGGCCCCAAAGCATGCGGCCGCATGCTAGTCGCAACTCCAAACCTCAATTTTCTGGAGACCTTGCGAAGGCAAGGCCATTCCACCTTGCGACCACAAGCCCGACAGAACTAAAATGGCTTGAAAAACAACCTAAAAGACCCCCAAACACTTAGCCAAATCAATGAGGCTTTAAACCTCAATAAAAATGAGTCTAAAACTCACCATAAACACCCTCAAACAACACCCGAACAATCCGAACGAAGGAGGGAAAGAAGGAGAACTAAACGAGCGATTCAACCGACGATTCATCAAGCATGCAAACACGATTCTAGGCATATTAAGAGTATTATGAATGACTTATAAATGATTCTAAAACATATTTAGACTAAGTAAACATGCTAACAAGCAATATGAATGCATGAAGGCAAACAATGAATGTCTAGGGTGCCACATTAACCATTTCAAAATTGTAACCTAATTCCTCTACAAAATCCCTCAAGTCAATTAGCCCAAAACTTTCTCCATCCACCCAATCAAAAAAATCTATCTTCCCTCCAACATATATTTTAGGGTCATTCTTCATAACACCACTATGGACAATTTTCATTGTAAAGGAAATGATATCAAATTCAGGGTCTACAACAAAGCAAAATAAATAAATATCACTAACTCACACAACAATTTCAGAAATTACAATAAGCTAGCAATAATACTACTTCTATTATTTCTACTAATTTTCAGAAGATATAATAAGCAAACAATAACCTAAAACAAGTCTAATTTTAAGAAAATAAGCTAAGACAAGTCTAATTTTCTGAAAATAAGTTAAGACAAGTTGATTTTATACTGATTGAAGAAAGCAAGCAATATAATAACATGTAGTTAGGAAAATAAGCTAAGACAAGTTGACTTGGTACTGATTGAAGAAAGAAAACAATAAAATAGCAGGTAATTCTGAAATTAAGTTAAGACAATTGTAATTATAAGCTAGCAAACAATAATCTAGGAAGGAATGACAAGAGAGTTTTAAATTGAAGACATATAACATACAATAATCTGGTTGGGACGCATCCTTGCTTCTTCTTGTCAGAGGAATTCAATTGCAGTGTTTAGGGTTTTAATAAGCTCAATTCAGGATTGATTTGGTAGTGATCGAAGAAATATGGAAGAAATTTGGGGATTAGGGTTAGGGTTCTAAAGGGAAGGGGGCAGAATCGGGGAAGGAGGACGAATTATGGAAGAATTGTCGCGCTAATAGACTCTTATTTCCCTTTCTCTCACTTGATACCAAGATCAAGTGACGTAACCGGTTTTCCAGCCTTTCCAACCTGCAACAGAAGGTCTTTTGTTTGAGTTTGACAGATTGGTAACGGAAAATATGAAAGTTGATGAAACTGACAATCGTTTATGATGATATTTGATACTTTGGGTATCATGGATACCAAAAGTGAAAAATAGGTAAAGTTTGGGTAACAAAAGTGATATCAACCCCTTTTTTATTGATGCAAAGTTTAAACGTCTCTCATGCTTGGTTTACGGCATTGAAATTACAAAAACTACTTAAGTATCTAGTTTTAATACTACATCTGTCCTAAAATTAGTGTTCTATTTTTCTTTTTTGTTCGTTGAAATAAAAATATATTGTTTGAAAGTTTTCTGTTTAATAACACTTTATTTTATCCTTATTTAGTTCCAACTTTTATTATTGGCCACATTACATACACATGAGATTTACATGTCAATGTGTACATATATGAACTCATAGTATCACCAAAGCTACTGTGAATGTAAAAAAATTAAATGCTGCACCTAAGATTTATACATATTTTCAAAGAACAACCATTTACAATGCAACTATGGATGTGGGGTGTGGATATGACATGTCAATTAATTTTTTTCACATTGTAGATAAGAATATCAATTTTTGACTTTCTATTGGAGGTTGTGATATATACTAGTTGATGTGCCCGGCCCAAGCCGGGTCACGAGCCAAGCACGAGCGGCCATCACGTGCCAATCACGAGCTTAACCAGCGTGGGACCTACCAGGCCTAGCGGGCAGACCTAGTGAGATATAAATATAACTCCCGTCTAAATCTGGCCGGGTATGCCTTGCTTGCCCGACCAGGGGCCATGCCTTGGGACCTCACTCTCAAAGGCAGAGAATCAGACTCATCTCGTCCAAACCTGATCAAGCACTGGCCTTGCCTGTCCGACCAGAGGCCACGCCCGGGATCAACATTTATCTCAAATCAGTATACACCATGTAGCCGGGCAGAGCTTTGCTCGCCCGGGCACATATCAGGGAGGGAGCCTAGGAAACTTGCTCTCCAAGACAAGTCAAATGTTTCCTTATCCGAGCAGGACACTTACCATATCTATTCCTACATTCACGCGGCCAACCGCCTATCCTGCCTACAATTTAGGAATTTCATCCTTAATTGGCTGGATAACTATGGAAATTGAATCTCACTCGGATTCTACGTCATTGGGAGCCTATAAATAATCCTCCATAAACCACACACAAGGTACACACATTCTTTCTTGAGCCTAGAACCTCTGTCAAATTGCTTTTTGACTCTCTCACATGATACTTACTCTCACGCCAGATTGGTTTCGCGAGGCCAAGCCTTGCACTTCCACTAAGGTGTTTTCATGATCTCAATTAGGTTCAAGAAAGCAGATCAAACCCAGATATCCTACCCATCACACGGACGTCCCAAATTGTATTATTGCCACTTCAATTTGGTTCCGTTGCCGGAAAACGAAAGTTATGAAAACTTCCCTTAGAGTTTTTCGGTAAGATTCTCAAAAATCTGTTTTATTGCAATGGTTGGCCATGGTAGCAAGCATCACACCACCGTTAGCAACCACCAAGCTGGAAGCCAACAGGCTGGGAACAACAATCCATCGCCTGGTGATCTGCCACCAAGGGCACCCCAAGGGGTGCAAATGAGAAATCAGAAGGTGGCCGCTTGGCATGTGACACATGGCAATGACGTGTCGTATGTTGAGGAGCAACCATCCCAGCACGCCAGCCAAAGCCATGCCAGCCAACGTGATGCTAGGCAAGTTATCAACGAGCAGCGCGATGCTCGCGCTATGGATCTCAGGATTCAACTGAACCGTCAATGAGAAAATGGCCAGGGAAGCCAAGTGAGCCTGCCTGAGAAAACCCCTGATCAACAGGCTGCTGCTCTACAAGTCCAGGTGGAGTACTACAATTAGATGTATACACTCAATTAGCAACTGCTCACCTTGGGCCACGCCCAGGTGCTACTTGCAGATTTGGTGTTGCCACCCTCAGTAATCCAACATTCGTTGGTGGTAGCCAGGCCTCCCAACACTTGCCCGCGTGGAGTCGATTCCTTCAGTTATTCACGTACCTTTGGAGCACGCCAATGAGTTATAGAGGGCAGACGACTAGGCGAAGAGCAGATACAGCCGCCAAAATCTTTCCCACATATATCATCGCCGATAAGAGTATCACGCTCGGGAGGAAAACGTATTGATGTTTTATTTAATCTTTTTCCTTGCAAGTGAACAAGACTATTATAGAATAGTATTGGAAGCAAGGGTCGAACCCACAGAGACAAGTGATCACGAACATTGCAATTTATTGATAGCAAATTATTAATCTAAAGGGGGTTTTTATAATTATTTTATTCTAACTACTATTTATATTTAGATGTTTAACTAATTAGCAGTAATTACAGATATGAAAATCTTATGGTAGGTGGCAATCTAGGATTCTGTATTTCACTTGTATCTCCTTTATGTTCAATTCATAATAATTATCATTCAATTTCTTGGGTTCGTTCACTAAAGATAGATATAGTCTGTTGAACTATTGGTTCAGCCTCCATCCCCGCAACATTCATCCATTCTATATCCTAAGCACAGGAACTTTAATCTAGCTGTCACCTAGATTTATGATCTATCTGTTACCTAGATCATGTAGGAACCTGGTCCTAACTTATCACTCTCGTGCATCGATAGGTCCAATTTATTGTGATGGTGAGCCAGTGTACGACATATGCACATTGGTCATGCAATTATCCGTACCTCTAGGCCTTTATTAATTGCGATTACATTCATTTGTTCAAAGCAAAATAATATAGGGATTGATAATCACCACAATCAACAAGAATTGAATGAACATATATAAGAATCAAAACATAAATTTGATACAAGTTACCTCCCACCTCCTAGATTATGGATGATTTAGTTCATCATAGACAATGAACAACACATGGAGATGAACGGATACATGATTTGATCTTCAATACTTGCAATTACACAATCTAACTATGTTATACAATCTAAAAACTATCTAAAATCTACCTAAGACTGCTTCCAGCCGTCTCTCTTTTTGGCTCTCGGCATCCGACTTCAATATATACTCGGGAGTTGTAATCCAATCGAATCTCTATGTGAAAATACGAAAAAGTCGCATTCTGACCACCTTGCGGTCCCAAGGTGTTGAGTACCTTGCGTCCGCAAGGTCTCCAGTACTTCTGGCCTTGGCTTTCTTGCTTCGTTAAACATCGCCTACCTTTGCGATGTCGAGGTACTTGCATCCGCATGGTCTCGATTTGGCTTCCTTCATTTTTCTTCATTTTTCATCTTTGGCCCTTCTTGGAATTTGCACATAAAACCCTGGAGTTTTGCATCTTTTCACTAAAAACCCTGAAACTTACAAAACTTACCGAAAACATATATCAGTAGCCAAAAGCCTCATGAAATAGCATAATTTAAGTCATAGAAGCATATGAAATCGACGTATAAAATACATCGATCAAAAGCCATAGTCGCTGTAGAGCCCGCGAGTACGCGGAGCCAGAGGCGCATCGACCAAGGCACAGGGTATGAGTTGAGCGGGAAGCGGAAACTTCTTATGAGCCGACCTTTTGTCCACCAGCGTGTAGTCAGATCCGTCTGCGGGCTCACCGCCAAAAACGCTTTGTAAGCGGCGGATGGCATAAGAGTATGGCATGCAAAATAGTCTCAGTTCGATGCTCACCACATATATGCAGGTTTAGTCACATAAAACCAACTGATCTTTTCTTAAAACTGCTACTACTTTTAATTTTTCCGTGTGTGTGTGATCACCAGTCTTAAAGAATATCTTAACTAAAACAGTTTTATTAAGCTAAACACCACATTCATATGAAAATCAAGGTTTAATGGAAAATCATGCATTAAGAATTATGAGATCTACCATCCAAACCCGATCGATTACATACGAAAGGTCCCAAGGATTTCAAAGACTTATACATCCATCCCATGCACTTCTATGTATGACATACAATGCTCTCCTATCCCAATGACTTGTAATAGCTAAGATTATGCTAACACAGTGAGCTTTAGGGCGAATAATAATGAACATGAAGTGTTTGATCAATTCCATATGACTTTCTTGACAATTAAAACAGCATAAGTATTGGCAAGAAGATCATTAGGTCTTTATTTAGCTTGTAATGTAAGGCCAAGGTGTTGGGGGATATGAAGGAAAAGAATTGGAATTCAAAGTGAGAGAGTAAGACTACCCTTTATCCCTCATACTTCCAAGCAAAAGGAAGTGTTCCCTATTTAGGCTAGGACCTGCAAAGACTACAAGTGGAGGGGTGCTTTTCGTTACTTTTAGGTTTTTTCTTTCCCAAACTTGTTTTGGGCAATATACTTCTAAAAATATCACATCATTCTTATCAGCAGAATTTTTCTAACATATTTTCTCTTGAAAGCTATACTTCCATTTGAATCTTTGTTACACTCTTCTTCTTCCGTTTCATTTTTCGTCGACACATAATTTTTCTTTTTCTATTTTTTTTTCGACGACGGAAAGAAGAAGCCTTCAAAAAAAATAGCCTAAGCGAAAGAAATGGTCCTCTAAAATCAATTTCCCACCCACATCCTACTCTCTCAAAGGGTAGGCTAAAAGTGTATAGGCTTTTAGGGTTAAGTTAATGTGGGTAATAGAAATGATGGCGAATGGGGGTTTAAATAGTGTGCTTAGCACACTCCATTCTTTTTCATTAGGCTCAACGGGGATACTAGGGATATTTTTAGTAGAGGTCAGGGAATATTTAGGCTCCAACGATCCAAAGATGGCCTAAGTCATTTCTTAATGCCAAATGCTCATGTAGTTTTTAAAGCAAGTAAAACACACAAAATATCATATCAACTATGGGAATTGTGGGGTTGAATGTTTAGCATCACTGGATTTCACATAAGCATTCACTAAGACAGATGGTAGGGACAATTGAGACTAACATGCAGACACGGTTCGAAAGTGTGCTTGAGATATATAAATGAGAAAAATCCAAGGGATCTAACTATCATACAATTGACCATAAGTCACAATTTAACGTAATAATTATGTTCGAATGGCTATGCATCATATTATTGTGCATATCTTGTTGTAATGAAGTAGGTGCTATAAACTTTATAAAACTATTCTAATCAATCCATAATTATGGTGGTGTGGGTGCATGAAGAATTTGGAGAAAAGTAAAAGTTTCGCAAAATCAAGTAAATTCAGGGATCTACTGGACTAGCTATGCGGTTCATTGCATTAATTCCTCATGGACTACGGCTAGCATTACCACACCTAAACTTGAGGATGAAAATTTTGAAATATTTTATTTTTTTAATTTTGATTTTGATTTTGATTTTTTTTATAAGAAAATTGGAGATGATGACGATGACTCTTTTGATGATGGGTTCCTATAAGAGGAATCCACGAGCATCCAATGTGAGTGTATTCTAGTCAAGGCAACACCTCCGAAAATAAGAAAAAATTAAAAAGAGGAAAATAGGGTAAATAGTTAAATGGTCATCAAGAAAGAAATTTTTCTTCACCCTAGAAACATAGCCCAACTCCATTCCTCCTTAGGCTAGGACTGCTAGGACTCTAAGCTTAAAATCCTCCCCCAAACTTAATTTCTATTTTGTCCTCAAAATTGAGGAACATATGAGTGGATTGATGGGGTAGGACAAATATAAAAAGGACGTAGCAGATCCACCTAACGAAAGAGGATGAAACTTGGGCCTCGACTCACGGTGAGTCGGGCGGAAATAACGAATGAGGACGAAACTTCGGGATCGTGCCAGAGGCAACCTATAATAAGTGGAGACATTTTGTCCCACTGTTTAAACCACCCAAATAGCCGCTCTTGGTCGGCACGATTTGAGCCAACCGTTGAGTTGCCATTTGGGCTTCGAGGAAACCTCTTCTAGCCTATTGGAGATCCCTGCGGCGGGTCCTCCTCCTCCTCTTCGGGTTCCTCCCGTGAGGAACCCTCACTCTCGCTGGTGGTGCTCAAACAAAATGGCCCTAGTAATGGCCGGTCCTTAAGCCTCTCCGCTTGTCCGGGGCCATCTCACGCCCGCTCTCCTACACAACTCGGTGATCAAATGCGGAACGCGAACCCCGCATTCGTGGCACCTCTAATAAGGGTCTTGATTTGGCCATTGATTAGGCGGCCAACATCAACGCACCCACCGACATAATGGTGTAGGTCAAGATGCCTCTCAAGTCACCGTATGTTGGTGGTGGAGGGCATGAGACGACCACAAACAAATTTGACCACGGGCATGGCCGTGTTCAGAAGGAAGGACTCCTCCATGGTGCGTGGACCGAAGGGTGGATTACGGTTGTAGGTCCACTCAACACCAGGGAGGGCGATGGTCGCATTGACCACCTCGACAAGGATAGGGGGATGGAGGTATATGCTAAAATGATCGGCACCAACCGCAAAGTTGGAGGTGCCGAAATATTCGTTAATGCTTTGGGGCGAAAAGTCTACTAAAACGCCCCTAACACTAACGGTGTCTAAAACACCCCCATCTATGCCAATGCTGCCATTGGCATAGAACTCTCGAAAAATAGGCACGACGACTGCCTTTTCCGGAGAGTCGGTCAAACGCCCCCACCTACGGGCCGTAAAATTAGGACGGAGGCCAAATTCTTCAGCCTTGAATCCCCTCTCGGGCACCAAGGACTTGGAGAGTTTGGCCGCATATTTTTCTGAGGCCTCGTAGGACACAAAACGGGTGTGGTCAAAATTAGGTTCCTCCTCCTGAGCAGGGTGGGAGGACGAAGCACCGGTATTTCTACGCTTTCTAAACATTTTGTTTGAGAAAATTAAATTTAAATATTTAACAAAAATAAATTTTCCAAAATTTTAAAATTAAAAATTATTCCTAAAGCATGCAAAATTATATCTACGTGAAAATTATCTAACACCCTAACATGCAAATATTTGACGTAAAAATTAAAGTGAGGGGTTAGGATTACTTGTTTGCAGCCTTAGGAGAGAGTAGCCGGAGTGTTGAACGGTGTCGGCAACAATGGTGTTGTCTTCCTCTTTCTTCAAAGCTCTTCAAGCTTCCAATGGAGTGAAATGGGAAGAAGATGGAGAGGTCGGAGATGAATGGTTTGAAGAGGGAGGAGATTTCTTGGGACTGGAGTCGATCTTGATGGGAAGTTGCAAGAGATCGCCGGATTTTGGAAGAGAACTGGGCGGCTGCTGCTGTTTGTTTGGAAGAGGGAGAGAATTCTGGTGATTCTGCGAATGGGGCTCGGCACTGTCTTATATGAAGGGACCTTGCGGTCACAAGGTTTGCCACACCTTGCGACCACAAGGTGGTCAGTCAAACCGTTTGATATTCTGCTGATTCCCCATGTTCCTGACGATGCACGAAATTCGCATTTATCGGGGGCCTAAGGCCGCAGCAGTCTCTCCACACCTTGCGTCCGCAAGGTCGGCATAATTAATCCATCTTGATTTCCTTTCTTCTTTTCAGCAGCTTTGCAGATCAGCCCTTTTCCGTTAACTTCCGTTATGTTTCTTAACTTTCCTGTATTGCAAAAACTTAACAAAAATTCTAAACTAACATTATTAGTAACATATAAATACAACACTAAGATGCTTTTCTCCCCCAAACTTGAATTTTGATATATTTAGTTAAAAATTAAATGTCCGAAAATTAAATTTAACGGAGAATAGCATATTTAAACTAATTACAAAAGAGATAACATTCAAAATAGTGGGCTGCCTCCCACTTAGCGCCTTTGTTTAACGTCTTTGGCTCGACCAAACTGCAAGCCTAATCCCGGGTTGGTTCATTGTCAGCCAAACGAATTAACTCAATTGTTCGTTCAACTGACATCGGCTTTAGGTATGGCTTGAATCGGTGTCCATTATCTTTAAAAATTTCATTATTTTTAGGACTTTGAATATCAACTGCTCCATGAGGATAAATTTGTACGATTATAAAGGGACCAGACCATTTAGATTTTAACTTTCCAGGGAATAGCCTAAGTCTAGAATTAAAAAGTAACACTTTCATCCCTGGATGAAACATCTTGTTGGCTAACCCCATGTCATGATATTTCTTGGTCTTTTCTTTATATGTTTTCGCATTCTCATACGAATTCAACCTATGTTCTTCTAATTCATTCAACTGAAACAATCTTTCTTCTCCAGCCAAGGTTAAATCTAAGTTTAATTCTTTAATAGCCCAATAGGCTTTATGCTCAATTTCAACTGGTAAATGGCAGGCTTTCCATATACCATTCTATATGGACTCATTCCTATGAGGGTTTTTAAAGCAGTTCGGTATGCCTATAAAGCTTCCTTAAGTTTAGATTCTCAATCTTTGCGATTAGGCCTAACAGTCTTTTCTAATACTGCTTTAATTTGTCTATTGCTAACTTCTACTTGGCCAGATGTTTGAGGATGATAAGGTGTCGCTAACTTGTGAGTTACACCATGCTTCTTGAGGACATTATTTAGCAACTTATTGGTAAAGTGAGTTCCTTGGTCACTTATTATGGCCTTAGGTACTCCATATCTAGCAAACAAATCTTCTACAATTTAACCTTTGTTTTACCATCATTAGTCTTGGTTGCTCTGCTTCATCCATTTAGATACGTAATCAAGCGCTACTAAAATATATTCACAATTATTTGATCGGAAAAGGACCCATGAAATCAATACCCCAAACATCAAAGATTTCAACAACCAAATTAATATGCAAGGGCATTTCGTTTCTCTTTCCTATTCCACTGTTCTTTGACACTTATCACATGTTCGTATAAACAATTCACAATCTCTAAAAACAAGAGGCCAATATAAACCCGATTGCAAAATTTTTCTAGCAGGTTTTGTTTCCACTAAAATGACCTCCACAAGAGTATCCATGGCGAATTCCATAATACCTTGTTGGTCTTTTTTCGGAATACATCTCCTTATTAAAGAATCGAAACATATTTTGTATAAATGAGGTGCTTCCCAAAAATAATTTTAGTTTCCGCCAAAATTTCTTCTTTTCATAATGATCAAAATCGGATTAATGATATCGACACATAGTAATTGACAAAATCACATACCAAGGGTCGAATCTTTAATTGCTAAAAGTTGCTCATCGGGAAAATCATCATTTATGGGAACATGATCATCAAGAAATTGACGTTCAAGCAAGGGTGAAAATTCTAATTTAGACAAATGGTCGACTACGACATTCTCGGTTCCCTTTTTATCTTTGATTGTAATGTCAAATTCTTGTAACAATAACATCCATCTAATTAATCTTGGTTTAGCATCTTTCTTACTTAATGATATTTTAATGCGAGAATGATCATAAAATATTATCACCTTTGATCCTAACATATATGATCTAAATTTTTCTAAAGCATATACTCTAAAAACTCTTTTTACGTAGTTGTGTAATTCAATTGTGCATCATTTAGAGTTCTACTAGCATAGTGGATCACATGAGGCTTTCTATCTACCCTTTGTCCTAACACGGCTCCAATTGCAAAATCGATGCATCACACATGATTTCAAAAGGAAGTGACCAATCGAGGCCGGATAAAATAGAGGCGATAGTTAATTTTTCTTTCAATAAATTAAAAGCTTCTAAACATTCTTTATCAAAAATAAATTATGTATCTTTTGCTAACAAGTTACATAGAGGCTTCTGATTTTGGAAAAATCTTTTATAATCTTCGATAAAAACCGGCATGCCCTAGAAAACTTCTAACACCTTTAAGCGAAGTGGGAGGGGTAGTTGTGAAATAACTTCAATTTTAGCTTTATCAACTTCAATGCCTTTATTTGAAACAACATGCCCTAAGACAATTCCATGTTTGACCATGAAGTGACTTTTCTCCCAACTTAAAGTTAAATTTGTTTCACAACATCTTTTCAAGATTGATGTCAGATTTTCTAAACAATGATCAAAAGAATTTCCAAAAACTGAAAAATCATCCATGAAAACTTCAACACATCTTTCAACTAAATCTGAAAATATAGAAATCATGCATCTTTGAAAAGTAGCTGGTGCATTACATAATCCAAATGGCATTCTCCTAAAAGCAAAAGTACCAAAGGGGCATGTAAAAGTTGTTTTCTCTTGGTCTTTGGGTGCAATAGGGATCTGATTGTAACCAGAAAAACCATCAAGAAAGCAATAATATTCATGACCAGCTAGTCTTTCAAGAATTTGATCAATAAATGGCAAAGGAAAGTGGTCTTTCCTAGTTGCTGCATTTAATTTCCGCAAATCAATGCACATTCTATAACCAGTTATTGTTCTTGTAGGGACTAATTCATCTTTCTCATTTTTAATAACTGTAATTCCTGACTTTTTAGGAACTACTTGAACAGGACTAACCCATTTACTATCTGATATAGGGTAAATTATACTTGCATCTAAGAGCTTAAGAACTTCTTTTCTTACGGCTTCTTCCATGTGTGGGTTAAGTCTTCTTTGCCTTTCTCTTGAAGGTTTACTACCTTCTTCTAGATGTATTTTATGCATGCACATAGATGGACTAATACCTTTTAAATCGGCTAAGGACCATCCAAAAGCTTCTCTATGTGTCCATAAAACTTTTAATAAACTAGCTTCTTGCTCTTCCGTTAGTTAAGTTTGCTATAATAACGAGACAAAGTGTTACCTTCCCTAAAAATGCATATTTTAAATGGGGTGGTAATGGCTTTAATTCTTCAACTTTAGGAGAATTAATGGATGATATAAATTCAGAATTTTCTGCTTGAATTGTTTCTTTTATTTTAGCATCCTCATTCTTTACTTTATCATCTTCTTTAGTTTCTACTTCATCTTCTTTGATTTCATTACTTTCTACTTTTATTTTATCAGATTTATCAGAACTATTTTCTGATTCTTTTTCTATATTTTCTTTATCTTTCTTTTTACTAGCTTCTAATTTTTCTCTCTCTTGTCTTTCTTCCTCTTCTATTTCTCTTTCAATCTCATCAATGTCAATTTTTATGGGAGGGATATGGACTATCATCATAAACTATAAATCTATCTCTCATAGTCTTCATCTTTATTATCTTCTTCAAAATTTCAGGTTGATAACTTTTCAATTTCATCTATTGAAAAGGCATTTATGTCACTAGGTCTATTCATGGCATCAAAAAGCGAAAATTTCAACGGTTTCACCTAGGGCGACATTGTGTGAGTTTACCATTGTTCACATTAATCATTGTATTGGCGGTAGCCATAAATGAATGATGCGCCTAACAATATTGGGACTTCATTATTAGTGCATATCTTCCTTTCCATCTCTAGAACCAAAGTCAAGCTGGAATGATTAGTTTATCAACTTTGAACTAGGATGTCTTCCACTATACCCAAGGATATTTAGCGAGCGATCGACTAATTGTAATTGCATAGTAGTGGGTTTTAGTTCTCCTAACCCTAGCGTTTATAGACCATAAAAGGCATCAAATTAATACTTGCTCCTAAATCTAGCATTGCTTTCATCTTTTCTTTTAGAGCTTCCCAAGGAAACTTGGATATTAAAGCTACCGGGTCTTTTAACTTAGGGGGTAGTTCGGGTTGTAAAACAGAACTTATGTTTTTAGAAACAATAATTTTTTCATTGTTTTCAAACTTGTGTTTCTTTGAGTGAAGATCTTTGAAAAACTTTGCATAAGCTGGAATATTTTTAATAACATTAAGCAAAGGAGATTAACATTCACTTTGGATAACATATTATAAATTTTAAGTAAATTGTTTGTCCATTCGATTTTTTCATAAGTCTTCTTGGAAACGGAATTGGAGGAACATAAGGTGGTGGAGCCACATAAGGTTCCTCTTCTTCTGGACCTACCTCTTTTTCAACATCTACTGGATTTTCTTTATTTTGAACCTTTTTTTCTTGTTCCTTAGTTGGGACTTCAACTTCAACTTCAACTTCAACTTCAACTTCAACTTCAACTTCTTGATTACTTGATTCATTATTCTCCTTACTATTATCACTATCCTTTTTAATTTCCTTTTCAGAATTTTCTACTGTATTAGGCACATTATAAGAAGAGGATCGGGATCACTTACCTCTTCACCTATTACCTTACAAGCAAGAGCGGTGATTGACTTGGCTTGCTCGGTTTGACTAGGGAACTTCCTTCTTCTCTTTTATCGACTCGAATTTTCAATGTGCTTCTTTAGATTGTCAATCTCTTCAAGCATATATTTCATCAAGGCTACTTGACCTTTACTTGCTCCATCTTGTTTTGGAACTTCTTCAATTCTTAACTGGTTTTGATTTGGAAATTGTGGAGGTTGTGGTGGTTGAGGCTGGAATTCTTGAGGTTGTAAAGACTTATTTCCTCCCCAAGAAAAGTTAGGATGATTCCTCCAACCAGGATTATAAGTGTTTGAATAGGGATCATTCCTTGGCCTTTGAGGGTACATATTCATAGCATTAGCCTGTTCAGAATACATAGCACTTGATGGACAAAAATTAGTAACATGAGAATATAATCCATATAAAGCACATGCTTCTTGAATTTGCCAATTTTCAAATTGAGCTTGTGTATCTGATTTATCTTGTATTTGATATAGGCTTCTATTTTTACCTCTAGCACTTTTTCGTTGAGAATTAATACTTAACATCTCAAATAATTCTTCTAGTGCTTCTGGTGTCATTCTATTAATAGAACCACCACTGCACTATCAACCATAGTTTGTAAGCTTTGATGAAAGACCATGATAAAATTGAAGCACTAACACATGTTGAGCCAAATTATGATGAGGACACATAATGAGCGATTTTTAAATCTATCCCATGACTCATGGAATGTTTCACAGGTTCATTTTGGAATGACATGATTTGTTTTCTATATTCGAAGAGATGCATGCTTGTAAAATTTACTCATAAACAAATCATATAATTGAGCCCAAGTATAAACACTATTAGGTGTTAAGTTCATAAACCATCGCTTTGCCAATTCTTTTAATGCCTTTGGGAAAATATTTCATTTTAATTTGATCTTGAGATCAACCTCCTAAAGGAAAAGTACTCATCATGTATTCATATTCTCTTAAGAAACGACAGGGATCTTCATGAGGCATATCATGAAAAGATGATATTGCATTAAAATAATGACCTTTTAATTCAAAATTCCTTACAAAGATCGGCAAGACTAAACATGATGTCACAACATTTAATGAAGGTCTACTAAAGTCATTAATAGTTCTTTGATTTACTAATACTTCCATATTTCTTCTTGTGCTTCTTCTTCTCTTTGATTCTGTGCAGGTTAAGCTGGATTTTCAGAGATTTCGATTATTATTATTTTCTTCCATTGGAGGATCAACCAGAGGATCCTCTTGATTCAATTGTTCTTGATTATCAGACTGGAAAGCTTGACTTTCAAGATCTTCTTGATTTCTTCTAATATTATTAATATCTTGATTTAGTTCTACCAATTTATGATTCAAAGATCGACGACCGTGCATAAAATAAATTCAAATAATTTTAAAAAAAACAATTAACTAATAAAAATAAAATAAAATCTTTTTGTATTTTGATTTTTATAAAAACTAAAAATTAAACTAAAAACTAAATTAAATTAAAAACTACGCTACCAACAAACTAACTTCGTGAACTAGCTTGTCCCCGGCAACGGCGCCAAAAACTTGATCGATGTTTTATTTAATCTTTTTCCTTGCAAGTGAACAAGAGTATTATAGAATAGTATTGGAAGCAAGGGTCGAACCCACAGAGACAAGTGATCACAAACATTGCAATTTATTGATAACAAATTATTAATCTAAAGGAGGTTTTTATAATTATTTTATTCTAACTACTATTTATATTTAGATGTTTAACTAATTAGCAGTAATTACAGATATGAAAATCTTATGGTAGGTGGCAATCTAGGATTCTGGGTTTCACTTGTATCTCCTTTATGTTCAATTCATAATAATTATCATTCAATTTCTTGGGTTCGTTCACTAAAGATAAATATAGTCTGTTGAACTATTGGTTCAACCTCCATCCCATAACATTCATCCATTCTATATCCTAAGCACATGAACTTTAATCTAGGCTGTCACCTAGATTTATGATCTACTGTCACCTAGATCATGTAGGAACCTGTCCTAACTTATCACTCGTGCATCGATAGGTCCAATTTATTGGGATGGTGAGCGATTTGCGACATATGCACATTGGTCATGCAGTTATCCGCACCTCTAGGCCTTTATTAATTGCGATTACATTCATTTGTTCAAAACAAAATAATATATGGATTGATAATCACCACAATCAACAAGAATTGAATGAACATATATAAGAATCAAAACATAAATTTGATACAAGTTACCTTCCACCTCTTAGATTATGGATGATTTAGTTCATCATAGACAATGAACAACACATGGAGATGAACGGATACATGATTTGATCTTCAATACTTGTAATTACACAATCTAACTATGTTATACAATCTAAAAACTATCTAAAATCTACCTAAGACTGCTTCCAGTAGTCTGCCTCTTTTTGGCTCTCGGCATCCGACTTCAATATATACTCGGGAGTTGTAATCCAATCGAATCTACGTGTGAAAATACGAAAAAGTCGCATTTTGACCACCTTGCGGAGTGTTGAGTACCTGCGTCATAGGTCGCTAGTACCCGGCCTTGGCTTTGCTTAAACTTAAACATATTGCCTACCTTGCGATCGCAAGGTCTGAGGTACCTTGTGTCCGCAAGGTCTCCAGATTTGGCTTCCTTCGTTTTTCTTCATTTTTCATCTTTGGCCCTTCTTGGAATTTGCACATAAAACCCTAGAGTTTTGCATCTTTTCACTAAAAACCCTGAAACTTACAAAACTTACCGAAAACTTATATCAGTAGCCAAAAGCCTCATGAAATAGCATAATTTAAGTCATAGAAGCATATGAAATCGACGTATAAAATACATCGATCAAAAGCCATAGTCGCTGTAGAGCCCGCGAGTACGAGGAGCCAGAGGCGCATCGACCAAGGCACAGGGTATGAATTGAGCGGGAATCAGAAGCTTCTTATGAGCCGACCTTTTGCCCACCAGCGTGTAGTCAACGATCGAGATCTGCTCCCGCTGCCCAACTCACCATGGGCCAGCAGCAACGCTTGTCCGAGCGGATGGAAGCCATGAAGCGAGACATGGCCAAACAAATGGCCAATTTAGCCGTGGCCAAACAAATGGCCAATTTAGCCGTGGCCAAACTCGATTATGAAGCTCCGAAGCCGCTGGAGGGTAGTCCGTTTACTCCAGAGATCGAGAACGCACCACCCGCGTAAGGGATAACCTTCCCACATTTCGAAAAGTATTTTGGGAAGACGCGGGTAAACGACTGTCTTAGATCATTCGAGGCATAGATTTGAATGGTCACTGATGTAGAGGCCTTGAAGATGAGAGCCTTTGAGGGTACTCTCCAAGGGAAAGCAAAGCCATGGTTGGGCAGAGTCCCTGGAGGGTCTATTGGCAGTTGGGAGACGCTCTGGGAAAAGTTCTTAGAGGAGTTTGGCACGGCGGGCCCCACGCCTAAAAACCGATTCGATCTTAGGAAGATCAAGTAGGGTGACCACGAGTCATACAACAGCTACTTGAAAAGGTTAGAGGAGATGCTCGACCAGGTAACTACCACCAGTGATCCCGAGATCACGTTCTGCTACCTTTACAACATGAGAGCAGGCCCGCTAAAAACGATCCTGACTATGAACCCAAGTGCCTCAAAGGCAGAGCTGTTGGGCAACTCACACCTCTTACGCTCAGCGGAGGGCTTACAAGGCCGGCAGGCGAGGCAAGACTTAGATAGCTCGGCCACGCCACGAGCCGAGAGGGCACACCGCTACAGAGACGAGACGAATATCTACCCGGGACGCAGATTCGTGGGAAGCACAATTTACCCCATTGAACACTACCGGGGAGGAGATCATGTTCCAGTTTGGGGATGCGTTTCCGGTACCCTACCCGTTTGACCCTGAGCTCGCTCATACTAGGGACAGCACAAAGTATTGTGACTACCATCATGGTAACGGTCACACAACAGAAGAATGCAACGTGTTAAAGCGGAAAATACAAAAAACTGATCAATGCAGGCAAATTAGACCGCTTCAAAAGAAATCAGGGTACGTGCAATAATATCGATAATGACTGACAAATGAGACCCCCGAGAGGAAGAGGCGGCCAGGCCCCTCAAATACAAGGGGTGGTCAACGTGATTCAAGAAGAGCTCCCGTCCAACACTCAGATCGGGAAGCATATCTATTCCCTGTCTAAAGCCGTTAACTCTCCGGCAGTACAGCGGGCAGGAGAACCCAACATCTATTTCACCCGCAGCGAGCTAGCGAGTACCCCTTTGGCATCCGAGCAACCGCTAGTCATCTCTTGCCTGGTGAACAATTGGCAGGTTTATAGGGTACTGATGGACACTGGGGCATGCAGAGATATCATGTATTACTCCTGTTTTAAAGGGTTGGAATTATCAGACACCCGGCTCAAGCCGTACCTGGGAAAGCTTAAAGGTTTCACTAATCATCAAGTCAGTGTTAAAGGCACCATCAAGCTAGAAGTCTTCATGTGAGACGAGGTGCTGACCCGAACAGAGATGATCACTTTCCTGGTGATTGATCTCAAATCTGCTGACAACTGCATCCTTGGCGCCCCGACTATGGCCAAATTCCAGATGGTCACCTCCATCCCTCGCCAAAAGGCAAAGTTCTATACCGAGGATGGAGTGGGTATCCTCAACAGCAAGCTGCGGGCAATGTGGGAGTATGTCCGGGATTCCCAGAGAAAGAAACAAAGGTTGATCGTGGACATTCCCGAGCAAACAACCGTAATCCCTGAGAAGGATGCCTCTACCAGCATTACACCGGACCTAGTCCCCATCAACAATAATGAGCTCGGAGAATCCTCCGAAACAGGAGTACCTACGGAGTTCGATGGTGCCGCGCACGCTCCAACAATTTATGTGCGCAGGGCCTGGCGTCCCAGGACACACGAGATTGAGATGGACACTTTGCAAGTCAGAGATGAGACTAAATTCCAGCCACATGACAAGTTAGAAGAGATCGTCATCAACCTTGCTTACCCCGAGCAGAAAATCAAGATAGGGAAGGCCATGCCTCCCAAAACTCGGAACAAATTGATCGAGCTACTCAAAAACAGCCTTGATGTGTTCGCGTGGACCGTCGAGGACATGTAGGGGATCGGTGAAAGCGTTGCTCGCCATGACCTGAATGTCGACACCACCTTTCGACCTATCCAATAGCGACCAAGGCAATACTCCTTGGAAAAGAGTGCATCGATCAAAACAGAGGTGGAGAAGCTCCTAAAGG
Organism: Codonopsis lanceolata; assembly: GCA_013146195.2. Classification (NCBI taxonomy): domain Eukaryota; kingdom Viridiplantae; phylum Streptophyta; class Magnoliopsida; order Asterales; family Campanulaceae; genus Codonopsis; species Codonopsis lanceolata. The sequence goes on from JABEVN020000055.1 coordinate 127,227, forward strand.
CTGACATCATCAAGGAAATCCAGTATCTGACCTAGTTGGCTAATGTGGTGATGGTCAAAAAGGCCAATGACAAATGGCACATGTGCGTTGACTTCACGAGCCTCAACAAAGCTTGCCCAAGATCTAACCGCCAGATCGACGTGCTCGTAGACGCCATAGCCGGTTTTGAGATGCTCAGTTTCTTGGATGCGTACTCATGGTACCACCAAGTAAAGATGAACGAGCAAGACAAAATAAAGACGACTTTCCCAGAGGCGGGGGTCTTCTTGCTACAAAATGATGCCCCGAAGAACTAGGCCACCTATTAACGCATGGTCAACAAGGTCTTTGGCTCTCAGATCGGGAGGAACATGGAAGCCTACATTGATGATATGGTCATCAAAACCAAGGTCCGCGACCACACTCTTTAACCTGAAGGAAATGTTTGACAATCTGCACAAACACAATATGACGTTTAATCCGAACAAATGTGTGTTTAGAGTTGGGTCAGGAAAGTTCCTCGGGTTCATGGTCAATCAGCGCAGGATAGAGGCCAATCCGGAAAAGATTCAGGCTTTAATGGAGATGGAGCAGCCTTACTGCATCAAGCACATCCAGCGACTAAACGGCAGGATCATCGCCCTTGGTCGCTTCATCTCCCGGTCAGCGGAGAAATGTCTTCCATTCTTCAAAGTCTTGCGTGGCAACAAGGGGTTCAAATGGAACGAAGAATGTGCCAGAGCCCTTGAACAGCTCAGGGAATATCTTGGCAGACCACCCTGATCGATGTCTTATTTTAATTATTTCCCTGCAAGTGGACAAGACTATTGTAGAATAGTTTTGGGAAGCAAGGGTCGAACCACAGAGACAAGAAGATCACAAATAACACGATTATCGGTAGCTAATTATTAAACTAAGGGGGGTTTTTATATTGATTTTAATCTAAACTAATTATTATTCTTAAGTTAACTAATTTAGCAGCAATCACAGGTTATGAAGATCTTATGATGGAGGGAAATCGAGGATTAGGGTTTCACTTGTATCTCCTCTATAGCTTATTTTGATAAAGTATCATTCAATTTCTTGGGTTCGTTCACAAATTATAGATATAGCCTGTCGAATTACCGTTCAATCTCCATCTCCAAATAATTCGTCAATTCTATATCCTAGGCACAAGAACATATGATCCTAACTGTCACTTAGGTCATATATGGAACCTGACCCTAACTTATCACTCTCGTGCATCGATAGGTTCAATTTATCATGATGATGAGCCAGTGTACGACATATGCACATTGATCATGCAATTATCTGCACCTCTAGGCCTTTATTATTCACGATTACATTCATTTGTTCAAAGTGAGATAATAGATGGATTGATAATCACCACAATCAAGAAGAATTGAATGAATAAAAATAGATTAAAGCATAGATTCGATACAAGTTACCTCCCAACTCCTAGATTAATGGATGTTTAGTTCATCCTTGAAGATGAACAACACATGGAGATGATTGAATACATGAATCGATCTTCAAAACTTGTAATTACAATAACTTAATTATGTTATACACTCTAAATACTATGCTAGAACTATCAAAAACTACTTTCTGGGCGTCCTTGAGCTCTGGCTACCGTCCTTTATTTATACCATGGAGTTGTAGGGGGTTTAGGAGTTTTAGTCGGCTTGAAAACCTCCGAAAGTCGGTTACGCCTACCTTGCGGCAGAGGTCATTACCCATGAGGGTCTTCAATCTCCTGGGGCGACTTACTAGACTTCTTGCCTACCTTGCGAAGGCAAGGTAAGGATACCTTGCGGCCGCAAGGTCAGCAGAATGTCCCTTTGCCGTTTCTTCTACAATTTACACTTTGGCCCCTTCTTGGAATATTCACCAAAAAGCCTTATAATTCATGTAATTTCACCTAAAACCCTGAAACTCATAAAACGACTGAAAAACACATATCAGTAGCCAAAAGCCACGTGGAATCGCTCAATTTAAGTCATAAAAGCACCTGAAATCGACGTATAAAATACATCGATCACACCCCTCCTTAGTAGTCCCATGGCCGGGGAGCCCCTGTATGTGTACTTAGCGGCCACAGACCAGGTTGTCGCTGCTGTTTTAGTTAGGAAGGAGATAGGAACTCAAAAACATGTGTATTATGTATCCAAGGCCCTCAGTCCTATTGAGGGTCGTTATTTTAATGTAGAAAAGTTAGCTTACTCTCTTGTCACAGCTGCCCGAAAATTAAGGGCTTACTTTTTTGCACATGTAATCATAGTATACACAGACGTGCCACTGCGCAAAGTCCTCCACAAGCCTGATTCATCGGGTAGGCTACTCAACTGATCAAGCGAGCTCTCGGAATTCCACATCGACTACCAGCCCAGGCGAGCAATCAAAGCTCAAGCCTTGGCCGATTTCTTGGTGGAAACAAGCTTCACTCAGCAAGAAGAGCCTGTAGCTCAACAACCAACAGAGTCTGGGCACGAGCAACTTCCACGGCCCCGACCGACCTACTGTTGGGACCTTTATGTAGACGGTGCAGCGAGTAAAGTCGGGAGTGGAGCTGGCATCATTCTCATAGCTCCCGACCAGATCATAGAGTTTGAATTGGCTCTTTGCTTCAAGTTCCTTGCCTCCAACAACGTGGCCAAGTACGAAGCAATGATCACCGGTCTTGAGCTCGCAGTCGACATGGGCGTAGAAGCGGTCACATTATACTCGGAATCACAACTAGTAGTGAACCAAGTCCAGGGGGAATACATGGTGCATCACCCTTCCCTGGTCCAATACTATGAGCTTGTCAAGGAAATCTTGAAGAATTTCAAGTTTTGGGAGATCGTCAGAGTTGACCGAGCTGACAACATGCGAGCAGACTACTTGTCCAAGATCGCTGAAGCAGGTCTAGCATTGTTGAATTCGTTAGTAATGATCAAGCACTTGGAAACTTCGGTTATTGACAGACCAGTAATAATGGACATCGAGCCAGCGGCCAGAAGCTAGATCGACTATTACAAGGATTACATCGAGCAAGGAGTCCTCCCAGCGGATAAAGTCAAAGTCACCATGGTCAGAAGCCAAGCTTGCAGATACTCGGTTGTCGGTGGAATCCTATACAAACGATCTAAGGTCAAACCTATGCTTCGCTGTGTGCCCCCGGAATTAACTGAGGGTGTTTTATACGAAGTCCACGAGGGAGAATGCGGTGGCCATCCGGGCACTAGAGCCCTAGAAGAGAAGGTTTTACGCGCAGGGTATTACTGGATTACGCTCATAAGAGATGCAGAGAAATATGTCCGTGAGTGTGACAAATGCCAACGGTACGCGGACATACCCAGGCTGCCATCCACCGTACAGACTCCAGTTGCTGTGGCCTAGCCGTTCGACATGTGGGGAATCGACTTGATCGGTCTTTTTCCCTTGGCACAATACAAATACAAGTATGTAGTTGTCACCATCGACTATTTCACAAAATGGATCGAAGCAAAACCATTGGCCAAGATTTCTAAGGCAAACATCATCAAATTCGTCCACGACCAAATATGGTGTAGATTCGACCTCCCACCGGTAATCATCTCCGACCACAGCACCTAATTCTCGAACAAGTTCACGGTTGAGTGTACACGTTTGGGTGTCAAACATTAGCAATCATCTGTTGCTTATCCACAAGGCAACAGCCAAGCTGAGGCTGAGAACAAGCAAGTCTTTCACGCTCTCAAGAGAAACCTAGAGGGGCAAGCCGGAAAATGGGCAGAAGAGTTACAGTCGGCTTTATGGGTGGTCAGAACCACTGTACGGGGCCCAACAATGGAAACTCAATTTGCGCTCACCTATAGATCTAAAGCTATGATCCCCGTAGAAATGGCCTTGCGTAGCTACCGAGTTTCCCACTACAACGAACAAAACAATGAGCTTGCCCGAGCAATAGACCTTGACTTACTTGAAGAGAGAAGGTTGGATGCGCGATTGAGGATGGTCAACTATAAACAACGAGCAAAGGCTCACCATGATAAAAGAGTATGAGGAAGAGCGTTCATTGGTCGAAGATTGGGTACTCAGAAAAATTGAGGTAACTGGTCACCAGCAGAATGGGGAAAGCTCTCGCCTAACTGGGAAGAGCCTTTTCAAGTTACTGGCATAATCAGATAGGGCACCTACACACTGCGGACACAGGAGGGCACAAACCTGAAGCATCCCTGGCACGCTGATCATTTAAAAAAGTGTTATCATTGAGCCAGTTCTCAAATATGTAAACGAGCAAGACCCTTAGACCTGTTGAGGGTCACTATCATTGATAAATAAAAGGCAAGTTTCTTTTATATTTGTACAATCGAATTATTTATTCGTCATTTATCAATTGTTTTCAGACTGCTTGACTAAATCCGCTCGCCAGTCGAGCAGATAGGGCCATGCCAGGTTAACCTTCCACTATACCAGAGTATTTGTGGACATATCGTATCCTCTCCATGAGTAAGATAGGGACGTGCCCGATTCACGTGCTGGGATGCCCGCTAGGCGGTAGCGGCCATGCCCACAAGGTAGCGGCTAACTACCTCGGATTCCTATAGTGACCGAGCAACACTGTTAGTCGTATATCTCTATACCCAGTTGATATAATAGCAACCGTTTCAACATACAAACGTCGGACAAGGCTATGCCCAGTTGCTGGTTACCGTTCAGAGCAAGGCCCTACCCACTAGGCAGTCTTCAGGATGCTCGCTTCAGAGCGATAGGGGCCATGCCCACTTAAAGCCTTGGCCAGAACCGAGCATTTAGGTTAGGACAGACACGTTTTTCCTACCCGCCCAAAGCCTTGGCCAGAGCCAAGCACTTAATCCGGGTAAGAACATCTGCCCGCGTACCTTCCAACTTAAATAATATGCTTGTTTGATTAGCATTATTATTTTTAAGTTAGTAATTGCATGAGTTTGCATGCTCGATTAACTACGATTACTTGTTACTCATTATGTTTATTGGGGCATCCCATACGCATACATGCTAGTACTAAACAAAATGCAGGAAGAATGCAAATAGAGAGCAATTATCAAACAAAAGGTATTATCCATTCAAAATATGTAAGGGATTGCAATCAGAGGTCAAGTGTGGTGGCACGCAGGCCAAACAAAAATAGCATTCCTGAGCTAAGCTTGGTTTGGAGCCATATATAGAGGGGGAGAAAGACCTTGGGTGGAAGCCCGGTACTGCTCTTCATATTAGGCATTCAGTGCTTTGCGGGCAACCTCTTTTTCTACAGCCTTGGCATCATCCTCTGCAACCATCTGCACGGCCACAGTGGACTCCAAAGCATCAACCAAGGAGCACACATTCACGTCCAGTGGAGTCGGCGGGACCCAAGGCTCGCGACCAGCTTCGGAATCCGCCTTAACCAGAACATCCAGCTCCGCCTCGATATAAGGGACCAAGTTGTGAAACTGACGGGCAGCATCAAAGTAGGGATCGAGCACAACCCATTCATCCATGGTCTGTATATCCACTACACCGCAACCAGCGAGCAGCCGGAGAATGTGATTGGTGCCGCGTGCATAATAGGGCACGATGGCCGTATCCACGGCATCCTCAAAATCCGGGGACCTCTTGTAGTCCTCCACCGCAGACTCTCTGGCATTGAGCAACTTCCCCATCACGTTGGCACTAGCTCTGCGTCCTTGATAGCCTGCATCTTGAGGGCATCCCGCTCCACCTACAGATGTTCCCTCTGTTTGGTAACCACTTCAAGGGCATTCTTCCCCTTCTCCAACTTGTCTTGATTTTTCTTCATCTGGCCCACCAGCTCGGTCTTCTCGACGACCAGAGTGCTGTTTTGGGCAGTCAGCAACAAGTTGCGCTCAAATAACTCGGCTTCCTTCTGCTTTGTAGCAGCATCGTTTGCCTTCAGCTAGTCAGCTAGGGAAGACACCTGCTCGATCTTCTCTTTCAGCAGGCCCCCAAGGGCTTTATGATCTGCCTCCACCTTTTTTAGTACAAGTGGAGGCAATCTGCAAACAGAGAATAAACAGTTAGCATAAGAATGAATGAATAAAATAAAAATCAAGCTACAGTCCGCTTTTTACCTCACTTAGGCAGAGGCCCACATTTTCGACCAGCATGTGGCCGGCGGTCTCCTGATCTTCCGCCAGGACATCGTGTAGGGCCCGCTTAATAATGCCTTTGCCCACCAGGCCTCCCAGGCTCCCGCGGGCATGTAGATCGATGCCCCTAGCAATGGGGCATCACCAGAGATTTCTTTCATAAGCGCTCGGGCAGGGCTAGTAGTGGAAGGCATCACGAAACCTGGTTGTCTCCAGGTAGCCGCCCCACTTTAAGCTGGGGCATAAACATCATGCTCAGAGCCCGAACCGCGTGGGCGAACAGTTCAGGCCGGATGAGGAGAGGGACCTTACCAGCAGGGACCACATAGATCTTGACCGTAGCGGGCTTGGCGACCTTACCAGCAGGGACCTCAACGGTTTCCTTAGGGGCCTCGATTACTTTGGGGGTCGCTACCTTCTTGACCGGGCTCGAGGCCTTGCCCGAGGCCGGGGCTTTCTTAGCTGGTGGACGTAGGGAACTTTGGGCAGTGCCACAGGCTCATTGGCCTTCAACCCAGAGTCCATTGGTCGGCTGCTTTTCCTATTCTTCAAAGATAGCCAAGTTCTTCATCCTTGAAACAAGACAAGGCGCGATCAGTGCTGTTGCGAAATAAAGTTGATCAAAACAGAAATTAAAAAGGATTCGTGAGCAGTGGGAAACCATTCTTGTCCTCATAAGCTCGCCGACACTTCGCACCAGGGCCTAGCCGTTGACACTCTACGCATTCGCGTTTGAACATTTCCCCGTGGCAACCACCCCAGTATGGATGAGGTCTCTCAGGCGCATGAATTAAGATAGGCTCCACCCCAGGGACTTATGCTTGCATTACGGCAGCCAGGCACAAACTCCGCGGGTTGCACACTAGCTCTTTCCAATCGAGCAAAAATTGCTGGACGACCCGTTTTTCCTCTTCAAAAACCCCAACAACAGCCTTCAAAGCAGCCAAACGGGTAATCTCACCCGAGCTGAAGTCCTGCTTGGAGACCTTGGGAATTTTTATTTCGTTGGTGGTCATGGGCGCAAACGACCATCCAACCCGGGACTCGATAAAAAGTACCCTCCTATCCTAGGACTAAACTTTCCCAGGGACGTCAGACAAAAGCCTCAAAAAACTTGGAGTTGGAACTCACTCCAATTCGCCCGCCTGTGCTCGGGGTGAAGATAAATAGCTTGCGGAGCAAATACATGTCCGGCTCGAAGCCCAATAAGCAGCAAGCAATCGTGAAGGCCGTGTTCGCCCGGACAGTGTTCAGCATCAAGTCGCAAGGCACACCCTTAGTCTCAAGCAGGAAATCCACCAAGAAAGACTCCAGTGGAAGGCGCAGTCAAACTCGGAAGAAGTCGACAAAGAATAAGAGCTCGTTCTCTTGCTCGCGGGACATCTCTACCCCACTGGGCACATCCATCTTACTTACCCGGTAGGCGGAGTCAATGCCAAGGGACGTGAGCCAGGCCGTCACCTTATCCGCCGTGTCCAACGATGCCCAATGAGCAGCATACCGACTCTCGTCGACATTTACATACCAGTCGGGCTTATCATCTTCATTAACAACCTCATCAAGTGTGGCCCCCACCTAGGACCGGCCAGTCTTTTTCATGCGGCGGGCAAGGGGCACGCCATCTACTTCATCAGATTCCGAGACACCCCCAGCCGCCTCTCCCCGCTCGGGCCGCACTTCTCCGGCCATGCCTTCGGCCCAGTCCACCTGCTGTTCAGGGCCTTACCTGTCAACGTATCCGCCTCCCTGAACACTCTCATCTCCAGAGTCGTCGTGCCCGTTGGAGGAATCAATGAGGTCAACTATGGGGGTTGCCATCCGCCTAGGAATGGTTTTTCCGGTCACGGACGCTTCCCCGTCTTCTCGCACAAAATCTACAAAGAAGAGTCCTCTGCTGGCCGAGTGATTCGTTCGCCGCAGAATCGAAGGTTTCACGGTCATTTTCCGAAACATCAGACATTTACAAAATATGTCATGGAAGGAAAGTCAACATTCTGTCTGGATAACTGATAAAGCAAAAGGGGGAAAATTCCTAAGTCTAGGTACACCAAGGGGCCATGCCCGCCTAATGAGCAAGATCACTTGGTCTTTTCCTCGATCTCTACCTAAGGGCCTATTTTAATCTTAATGATTCTACCCAGAAGTGCATGAAGATGAGAGAGAAGAACCCAGAAACCTTCATCAAACCCAGAAAAAACGAAGAAAAAAGCAGGAAAAAGGGGAACAAAACTTACTGTTTAGCGTGGGTTGAAGCGTTTTCTGTGAGCAATCGATGTAGAAACTGAACTGATGTAAAACTTGAAGCACCGGGAGCAAATGAACGGTTGGAATTGGAGCACAAGGTCACCGGAATCTGGGAATTGCTCCAAAGCAGCAACAGAAAGAACGCCGGAAAGCTCGAAGAATTCTCTCTCTAAAGTTCAGAAACCGTAAAAAATACATTTTATGTCTTCACATTCTCTTCCTTCTTCATACATCATTCTTCTTCTTATTCATTTTGTGTTTGTGTGTATGATTCAAAATAAATTTACTTTTGTGTTTGTACTACTATGCATATACTGTTTGATGAAAGTGTCTAAATAGAAATTTGTTCGTTTTTAAATACCCTTTTTAAAACTCGATGCATCAATTTTGAATCACAATGTATCATTTGTAAATTGTGATGCATCGACTTAGATGTGGGATACATGTAAGATGCATTAATTTTGAATCATATGTTGATTGTGTACATGAAAGAAGAGAGATGAAGGTTTGATATATTATGATTTAAGGGGCGATGCATAAATTAGATTATGTTATTTAAATTGATGAATTAATTAGGTGATCCGTAGCGCGCCTTTGATTCATTAAGAGTCGTAGTCTTTTCGCTCTAAAAGTGTCATTTTTAGTTAAAAAAAACATAAGCGGTTAAAATTTTTACATAGTGGACGGACCCGAATTTCTCCCTAAAACAAACAACAACAAAAAGGACTAAAAATACTCATAATTTCACGTTACCCAAATTTCTCAATTGATTCTATCCAAATTATTATTACTTTAATGAACAACAAATATTACTCCAATTATAATCAATCTGACCAAAAAAAATCCCAAGCACTTGTCATATAGATAAAGAGCTTCTCACTCTTTAACCTAAAAACCCCACCCTCACTCACTCTAACCTATATGCACATCGCCTCACTCTCACTCTTACTCAATTTAGTTGTCTAAAAGGTCACCTTTCTTATTTTTATAGCATTAAACCAATGAAATTCCTCCGGTGAACATGGGACAATGACTCTTCATCTCTTCAAACCCTTCGTTTCAAAAATTCATCCGCCGACTTTCCCCAACCAAAATAGAATCAGATCAAACCATTTCGTAGCAAGGTGCATTAGATTTTTTTATAAAGCATTCAACTTTATATTTCGATATTGTTTAAATCTTAGAGCTTAATTTTACTTAGTGAACTGGGAAAAAAATGACTTATAACAAGATCCAAGTATTTATGCTTCTTTACCTAATTATTTTTTAAAATACGATTTAAATAAGTCGAGATTTTTTTATATTTTCAGTAATTAACGTTATACCCAACTTTTTTATATTTTGAGTATAGAAAAAAAATATAGATTTCAAAATTTTAGATTTTTATTTTGAAGATCTATTTTTTAAAACATTTTATAATTAAAATACATCTATTTTAAATCACTTGTATTTAATGTAGTTGTTCACTTCAAAATTGGCCTCTTTGTAGTCACTAATTTATTTGTTTTTCGTCTCTACATTTCAAATTCCTTTGATTTAATTAGATTTTATTTATAAATGTTCATTATTCTGATTTGATAAAACCAAAATTGAGAAATTTGTAATCACAATGCATATTAATAAATAAATATAAATATATATTGGTTACTAATAAATCTATATCAGTTTGAAGATCATTAAATTGTATTAAATTTAGCACATACACTTGAGTATGAAGTTTATTAAATTATCGTAATTTATTCCCTACATCTTTAATCCTAGGCATTGCATATTTTTAAGTTATTTATTGATTACAAAGGTACCATGAGAATTTAATAATTTCGCATAAATACTTGTTTTCAATTTATTGTAGCTTCATGATCTCTAGAAAAAACAAGAGGACCAAGTACATGAGATCCTAATCAATCAAAATAAAAAGAATACAATAAGTATTATAGGTTGGAAAGATACATTTACATTCTAAAATATACATTTTGCACGAAAAATCGTTGAGTTATCTAGGCTTACCCTTGGTCTGATTGATGTCTCTAAGCAAAATGAGAGAGGGAGGCATTTTATATAGATTTCTTCTATATTGGTGTGTTATCCTCCGTTGTTTTTAGCAATGATGTTCAACAAACAAAATTATAACAAATTTATAATGGTTTTATCTTTGAAAACTACTTGAGAAGAGAAAAGTTAAGGAACTGTCTAACTCTCTTAGGCCTCCTATTACAGCCGAAGAAATTAATCTTCAATGATAATTCATGTAATTGTTTTGATAATTTATTCATTTATCATTCAATTGATAAACGTTTATTAAATTCAACAATTGAAATAAATAATTATTTATTATCTCATTAAAATTTCAATATAATTAAAAAAAATCATAACTATTTTTTATATTGCCGGATGTGAATGAGGTTGAAATAGTTTGGTATATATGGTTGTCAATTGTCTCAACTCAAAGAAAGAATGTCAAAAGTTTTTGGATTTATTTATCTAATTAATTTTGATTACAAATTCGTTGCATTTTCCAATGCATTAAAGACATATATACAATGTAGAATTATTGTCATTTTTAGAAAATGCATTTTGACAGGAACTTTCCAAAAATCGCACCTCTCACTTTTATATATGTATAGATGATAAACTTTAGTGTTGCTATTGGACGGTTTTAATACAAATCTTGAGGTGTGATATGATGATATGGATGTCAAAATTGATATAAATTATGAGGTAGACCATATATTATTGGAAAAATTGCGAGCCGGTCTACTTTTCAAAGTTTCTAATCGATACAGTACCGTGTTTTTTTTTTCAAACCAGAAAATGATACTTTTGAGGTAAAAAAAGACTACAATGCCCTTAATGAGCATGAGACGCGAACATTAATGAATCGCGGTGCATTGACTATTTGAACCGTGATTCATCAATTTTACTGCATTAATTTTTGCACCGCAGTTCAATAGTTTAATCGACTATTGTAATTGCACTGCGATTCATCAATTTTATTGCACTAATTTTTGTACCGTGGTTCAATAGTTTAATTGTCCAGTCTAATTGCACCACGATACCAACTTTAATGCACCATGATGAATTAATTTTTGAATCACGATACATATATCTAATCCAAGTTGCACCACGGTGTCAACTTTTATATACCGTGATGAATTAATTTTTGAATCGCGATATATAAAATATTATCTAATCAATTTGCACCACGATACTAAATCATAAAGAACCAGATCACATCCTCCACCTGCTTCTTCCATCTTTTCCATCGTAAGACTTCTTCTTCTTCCTCCTTCTCCACTTTCGTCCCAACTTAAAAATTCTTCAACCTAGCACATATCAATTACCATTTCGTATTTCATGAATCAAAAAAACGGTTTACATTTCGGGGGCGTTGCCAACAATGGTGATTTTCAAAAAAGAACAGGATACTGAAGAGGTTAGAAACTTTGAAAAAAAAGGACCAATCAAAATTTTACCATTTATTATTCTTACAAGTTTTAGACTTTTAATGTTGCCCTTGTGATAATAAACCTTTTTTGAAGTCAAGGGATTCACGAGTCGTCTAGCCCATTCAACATGGTGTTTAACAGCAGTTTTAAGTTGGGCCATTTTGAGCTACACTTGGAACAAGTAATTGTTAGTTCATTGGTGGCTGGCTCAACAGTATGAAGAGTATGACTAACTGACTTAAGACAGTCCCTTCGCACCCAAAGAATTTCGGATGATATTTCGGCCGGCCCACTTCTTCAAGTATGTAAGAAAAATATTTTTTTAACAGTACCTTATATTTTTTTACAGGAAAAATATATTTTTTGGTGTGAAAAGACTACGATGCCTTTAATAATCAAAGACGCGCTACATATTACTTACTCAGTGCATTGCGTTGCATCAATTTGTGCATTGCAATTCACAAAATTCAATTGTGATGCATGATTTTGATGAATGCTTATGCGCATCGCGATACACAAACCATGAATCCGATGCACACAATCATGCATAAAAATCTCTAATTTTCATAACGATGCATCAAAATTCCAAGTTGATGTATCACAAATCCAAATCGATGCATTGCAATCGAAATTTGTTGCATCATTGCAAACTGGTTTCGATTGCATCTCTTCCGCCTCTTTCTTCATCCTCCTCCATTGTAAACCTTCTTCTTCCTCCTCAACCTTCATTCCTTCTGAAAAATCTTCCACCATTGCTCAGATCCATTCCAATATCGTACTTAATGAATCGAAAAAATCGCTTATCTTTTGGGGGCATTGCCCCGTTTCGTTGCCGCAACAATTGTGATTTTCGAACAATTTAGAAATGATATGTTGGACTTGTGGAAGAAATGTTGAATCTGCTTTGGTCAATGAGTTTCTCGATGTTGCAACATTGACGACACATTGAGTGTTTTTTATTCCAATCACATGTATGTTTCTTATGATAGGATCATACTTTTAGGTAGGGGCAGAAAAATGAGTGTTATGGATAATCATGAGTTAGTCTATTATTCATGGTTATCCACAGATAATAAACTAATCCATGATTATCCATAACACCTATTTTTCCACCCCTACTTTTAGGCATACTACTGTAGGACATGCATACTTGGTGAAAATGTCTCCATCTTATCCTCTTGTCCTAATGTGATTTTTGTGCAAACAAAGCCAATTTCTCCCTGTTAAAAATATGATGTTGTTAGGGATTGTTATGCAGGGTTAGAGCTTGTGTTTGAGGCTTGAAAAAAGAAACTGATTGAGGCATGGAAAAACTAGGGTTTATCAAGATATCATGGTAAAATACGTTATTGTGATTTCCTTGTTTTTTTCTTGATTATTTTTAGGAGTCCTATTCATACTTGGTAAGGTTTTAAGGGATCAAAATCTCTTTGAAATTATGTTTCCTATTTTCATGACTCCTAGTCCTTAAGGACTTCATTGGTCGTGTAGTTGATAAAGGGTGAGTAGTTGAATTTATGATAAATTCTTCTTTGCTTCTAGCTGTTGTAGGAGATTAATTCTTCATCTTTATGGATTATTGCTACTAACGGCTAACCCCTTTCTTTTAGGCAAATGATTGTGTTCTTTTAGGGATAAAAGACTGGTTATATCCATGTAGTACATCTACTACCTTATCTTCATCTTCTTCCTCTCCATCATGCCCTAATTCTGCATCTCCAATCCTTGATCATTTTCTAAGTTTTGATTCCTCGCAGTCTACAATGGAAGCCTAACAAATTCTCCATCTTTATCTAAAGGCGCCCGCCAAATTTTGACACCGCCAAATTTTGGCACCGTTGCCGGGGAACGGTTTTGCTATTTATTTCATTTTAAGAATTTTAATTTGTTATGGCTTTCTATGCACAACAATTTGGAAGTAGACTCAACAACTTTCCACGACAAGGGAATGAGGTAAATTCTAATTCTATTTATCAAAAATTGGATGCATTGACTTCTCTTATCGAAAAGTTTGTTGTAAGTCAGGTACCAAGGCTCAAATTTATAGAAATCCGTTGGTTGCTAGACATGTTGTAGATGATTATCCTTCATGGTAAGGTGATGAACAAAAAGCCATGGGAATGAAAGGATTTCCAGGACAAACCCATGATGACTATGATCCTTATTCCAATAGCTGCAATTCAGGATGGTGGTATCACCCAAATTTCAGTTGCGAAAATCAAGAAGGGCAATCGGGATTTCTGTAACAGAGCCATCCGTTCTCATCACCTCCATTAGTTCAGCCCACTACTAGTTCTGGAAAATTGTTAGAGACTTTAATCAAGAGCCTTGTTGAATCAATTCAACAAAATAAACAAAGAAGCGAGGAAGATAGACAAGAAACCAAGGCTAGCATTAAAGCTCTTGAAAATAAGATTTCTCAACTAGCCGTGTCTGTGAGCATGGTAGAAGTAAATCAAGGAAGACTACATTCTCAAGTTGAGAAGAATCCACGAGAAAATGCTTATGCACTCACTCTATGAAATGGAAGGGAATTGCAGGAAGTTAAACAGAAAAGAGGCCTAGAAGCAAGAAAGAAGTTGTGCAAAATAAAGGTTCGTCAAACAAGGAAAGTGGGGAATTGGGAAAACAAAATGAGAAAACTATTATTCTCCCACCTTTTTCGGACAGATTCGTGCATCAAAAGAAAGAAGAAGATGAGAAGGCAATCGTGGATACCTTCCGTAAGGTTAATATTAATTTTCCTCTCTTGGATGCCATTAAGCAAATGCCTCGTCATGCTTAGTTTCTTAAGGAACTGTGTGCAAAGAAAATGAAGCTAGAATTAGTGCTTGTAAAAAGTTTGACAAATAAAGATGTACCTTTCCAAAGCAACGATGAGGTGCAAGAAAATATTGTGACATTTTATTCCACATCAGAGGTAACTATTAGGTTTGATTTTCCTTCTCTTCGTTACCATTTTCAAGTGACAAAATTCTTCCTCCGTTGTCAGTTATTATTTGTAATAATTTGACTGAGTTGTAGGAAGAATGGGTATTGCGTCTAGCTATAGACATTAAATAGCGGTGCTCGTTGGGAGGCAACCCAATTTTCATAGTTTTTAATGCTTTGATTTTTGTTTTCTAGGTTAAATTTATTTAATTGTTGTTTTCATGTTTTGAGTTTTATTCTGTAGCAGTAGGTGTGTGATCGAGATTAGCGCATGCCCATTCGACCTCTCTCAATGGGCCCATAGATGACTGGGAGTTTCTTTTTCCCTTCATTTTTGCTAATAATTCTTTGTCCTGTTTTACAAACCTTGAGTAGGGGGGATTGAAACATGTGCATATGGGGTATTTGGAGGTCCCTTTTTACTGTTATGTTGGTTGATGTATAGTTTTTATTTGAGGATTTTTGAACCTTCATGACATGATTTGGGTTGATAGGTTGAAATGAGAGGAATTTATGATAAATGTTGGGCATTTTGAATTTTTTTGCATGAAATTGTAGAGCATTTCTGTGATTGATGCTTTCAATTAGTGTGTGCAAGTCTTAACTCATTAGCCAGTAGGAGTGGTAATTTGAGGCACGACACGATTGACCGACACGAACACTGTACGAAATTATAGGGTTTGGGCTGGGGCTTATCGGGTTCGAGCCGTTATAGGGCCAACACGATAAAACATGGGTTGTTATCGGGCTGGCTTGATAAGCACGGTAAGACACGATAACTAAAATATATATGTTTTTAAAATATACTCCCTCCGTCCCTAAATTATCGTCTTCTTTTCCTTTTTCGTCCGTCACAAAATAATTGTCCAGTTTGAAACTTTCCTTTTTAGAACATCACTTTTACCATTTTACCCTTATTTTTTCACCCTACTTTAATTATGAGCCACATACACATGGGCTTTAAAGGAAACTACACATTAAACTAATATAAATAATCAAGTCAATTGTTTTTTCATGATTATTTCATAGTTTTATCATTTGAAAATTTATGACTTTTAAACTACTTGACTACTTATATTGATAAATTTTCAAAATATGTATTAAAAATAAATATTAAAAATAAAAAAATATATACTTGGAATCTTTATTAGGCTTAACGTGCTTGACGTGCCTTACTAAACAAATCGTATTTTTTTGCTTATCGTGTCTATCGTGTCATGCCGTGCTTTTCGTGTTTTTATCGTGTTGTGTTTGAGTTTTAATATTAGGCACGATAAGCTTATTGTCGTGTTCGTGTTTATCGTGTCGTGCTTTTATTGTGCCGGCCCAATAACGGCCCAGCACGACCGATTTGCCACCCTATTAGCCACTTTGGTGAGATTTTGGGCCAATTACAGAGCATTTTGTTTCTTTGAGTGATTTTCATGCACATGTGACTATTCTAGAACTTCTATTTTGTATACATATCGAGATCACATAAATGAATTCTTTGCACCAATATGATTAAGACATTTAGGTATCACCACTATTTGACTTTCTTTCATATCCTACCCATAAATCTTTACCCGTAGTTAACCATTTTGAGCCTAAACCATTTCTTTTTATAACCCTTCAAATGAACCTTTTGCCTATCGCTTTGACCTATTTTGACTTGCTCGATGTCAAGAAATTGTATAATGACCATGTGAAATATGAAATCTCATCTTATAATCATTATGAGTTGCAAATTGATGGTTAGTTTCTGAACAATGGAAAAAAGTGTTCTATGCAAGTAAGAAATGGTGTGATGAGTTGTTTCGGAAGAAAAAAAAAATGCTCCGTGGGGCTGTTATATATATATATAAGAGAAAAATGTAGTAGCTCTTCCAAAAGAAAAGACAATGTGATATAATTGTGTATTTTAGTTTTATTGTGACCAAAGTCATTGATATACTTCATTTGTGACTTTTGCTAATGAATGAGTTGGAAATGATTCATGTGATTATTTTGACATTTTTTTTGAGATTTTTCACCACTTTAATTCCTTAATATCCTATCATTTTCACCCTAGCTAGCCCCATTACAACCCTTTTAAAGACCTTTTGATCGGTGCTTAGGAACTTATATTCAGTGATGAAGATTTGATCAATTTGCAAGCATATGGTAATGTCATTCCGTTGTGTGATTTGAGTGTTTCATTGTATACACCCATTTTTCAACACTTTTGTGTGATTTGAGTGATACCGTGAGGATAGTTGAGTCTTGCATATGTGAAGTTGAAGGATAATTTAAGAGACATGCAAATCAATTTAAATTGAAAAATTAGCGAATGTCCGTGGAGCAGCAATGATCATGTTCATGAAGTTTAAAAATGCTTGAGGACAAGCATCGTTTAAATGTGGAGGGAATTTTGATGAACTCAAATAAGTGTGATATTTAATATTGATTTTGTGCTTTAACTTGGTGTAAATGTTGCACTTTTATGAGTATTTTGTATGTTTGGTGATTACAAGTCTACGAGAGATTGATGGTGAAAAATTGAAATAAATACCAAGTTCAAAGAAGAAATTCGAATATCATGGTACCGAATGAGCATGTGTTATTCAGAAAAACGTGCTGGACAAAAAAACATTGTCACGTGCAAAATGAAACTGTAAGCTGGGTATTGTTACTTGGGGGCATATAAGAAATTAGACATTCAAAGTCTTTTCTTTTTCTTTTTAATTTCTTTTGTTGTAAATATTGAGAAATTCATGTTACGGACTTTATCAACAACTACTTAAGAGTGGGGTTCAGATTAGAGATCATGACCTCTATAAAGGAGGAAAGACTTGGAAAGAAAGGAGAGGCTGCTTTATTCCTTTCTTCTATACACTTGCTGGGTTTATATTTTCTCTTTGATTTTTTGTAAGTAATCTTTAATTATGTTTAGTGACTAGTTTTCTTTATTCCAGTTAATAAACAAGTGATTCCCTTTTAATTACTATTGTGAGATCTAATAGTTTTTTTTTTCATTCTCAATTGGGTTCAAGTATTTATTCATTCTCTACTTGTTTGTTACAAAAGGAATTATGACCTATGATTATTTTGCTTAGTTAATCTCCAGGGCCCGAATTTTAATTAACCTAATAGTTCAATGCTAGTTATAACCGTTGATCCGTAATTGTCATCACATTCTAACAAAGTAGCACATGATGCACACCGTTTAGAATCGAGTCTCTCTCTCTCTCTCTCTCTTAAATGATATTGTTTCAATATGCACTATTTAGAATCGGGTCTCTCTCTCTCTCTTTAATGCTTTCAAAACATTAAATCCTACGAGCATCTCGGAGGTTGTCTTTTGATTAGGGAAATAGTTAATGAGTTTCTCTTAACTATCGAGACAGTAAGGAGAGATTGTGTGTTTGGCGGTTGTTGACAATTATAACCGGTTTATTTGAAGCCCATTGAGTCATTTTTGCATCTATGATCAATAGTAACTGTCAGGATTACATTAAGTTCATTGACTGGACCTTTCTCTTATTCCATATGGATACGATCCCTACTACCCTATACTCGTTATTTGGGACATAAGGAATTATTTTTGATGGTTTGACACCCGCTAGTTGCCTAACATGTGGCAACATTCGAAGCTGCATCAAATCCCACGATGAACCCTTATGTTTTTTATGTTTCCAACACAACCATGGTTGTTGTTGTGGGTGTTCCATTTCCATATCCTTTCCATGACAATTTTAATTATGAGAAGCCTGAATCAGAACCACTTTCTGCAAATGTGCCTCCCAATGGTGCAACATCTGCTTCTCAATCTTCTTCTTGTTCTTTTTTTTTCGGCGTACTGATCTTTTGTTAGTCATCATTGTGCCAAAGTTCGTATTTTGTTAGCAAATTACTTATCTTTAGTTTCTTCGTGATGGCATTCAAGAATGGTTGGTCTTCCATGATCAAAGAGGGAGAGAAGGCAATGGTGTATGGGGAGCTTGGGTGCTTCGTCTTCCATTGCTCAGCCAATGGAAATCCACAGTAACAAATGATGATAAATCTTATGGTGGTTGCATTATTGGTATTTTTATTTATCTTTGATAATAGTTTTTATCTTGGTTTTTAAAATTAATTTCCATATTTAGGGGGAGATTATTCATGTTTCATGATGTTAAGGCTTTGACCAGAAAAGCACAACAAATGGGGAGATTGTAAGAGCATATTTTTACACATGTTTAATTCATGTGTTAATGAGATTTTTCTAGGAAATTTCCTAGCCTAGTTTTTTCTTTGATGATTGATTTATATTGATTGTTGTTGTCTTTCTTAGCCTAACTTGGAGAGCAAGTATTGTGTTAAGTTTGGAATGATTTAAATTGATTGTTGTTGCTTTTCTTAGCAATCTTGGTGATCAAATTTGAATTATATATGAAATGATTTATTTGACTAACAAATTAACTTTTCCATATTTAGTTCCTTCCTTCTTTGCCTTGCAGGACTTTGAAGCCTTCCCAAGCAATGTAAAAGGATTTCTTAACGTTGGATGCTTTTAGAGAGATTTCAGAAAGAGAGAGAGAGAGAGAGAGAGAGATTGTGCTGTTGGAAGAGTTAATGTGCTACCGAATGTTGGATCATTGGAAGCTACATTGACTTGAAGTTTCCAGTTTTCATATTTTGCACATTCATCTGTTTGAACTTTATGTTTTCTATGAGCAAGTGTATAAGTAAGATAATATCCAACTCTATTAAGAGTGTTTTCGTTTGATTTTCACATAGTGTTAGTTTTCACAATTGTAACTCTTACAATTGTTTTCGATAGTGAAAGTTTATGGTCATATTGGCTAATCTACAAGTTTTACTTGTAGAAATGAACCTAAGCATGTGTCTCTTCTCTCTGTTACTACTCTCTTATCTACATTGCTGATTTGTTGAATGTGTTTGTAAATATTGCAACATTTTGTGTAATATTTTGAACTACATTATACTTATTTTGAGAACTCGAAGTACAATTCTTTCATTTTCAGAATTGTTTAGTTTTATAAAACATTAACTATTAAAGGTCATTGACAAGATTTTTGTTTACTTTAACCACTACATGTAGTATAAAAATAAAAAAAACTAATTTATTTTTTAATATATATGTTTTTTGTAGTAGCTACTTGGGATAGTTTTAAATTGTATTTGGAGAATATTCCACTTTCTCGTATATAGCGGTTATATGTTTCTCATTGTAAGTTTTAACAAACCTTTTCTTCTGTTCCATTGGTGGGTTGGTCACAAATTAAGTTTGTTATTTTATAATTTTGTTTTGATAATGTCATAAATAATATAGTGATTTATTTTGTTTAAAAATGTAATGAATGAAAATAAATAAAATAAAAAAAAAATCTTCAATAGCTATAAGAGGGTACGTATAGAAGAAGGTTTGTGATAGAAATTGCCAAGGCAATGACAACATATATAACCTCTCTTCTTTTTAAGAAAAATAGACATGCATTTCAATCACCATAGGCCACAAATTAAGAATGCAAAGTAGTCACCATTTCAATCACCACTACTTGTTGCGGGCACTTATTTGGTGGGGGTAGCTTTCTTTTCCCATGCTTTAGGAGTGGAAGAGAACCATTTCAATTCATTACTCCAATTGATTTGAGCATGTGGGTCATTTATTTATTTTTCAATTTTCAATTTTCAATATCCACCTCCTCTTTTTGGTCAAAGATTCATCTTAGATCCCTCTCCGTATTCCCTATGTGTATGAGCATGTGTCTTCCTCACTACCACTTATAAAAGCTAAGATTATAATTTTACTTGTTTCTACTTTTTTTTTTTTTTAAATTGTATTGAATCTATTACTCCTTCTGTAATAAGTTCTAACCCAAATAGCCATTTGAAAACTTTTAATTTTTGAGGAAATATATTAATGTTATTGAATTTTGTCATAATTACAAAAATAATTAAACACAAAGAATGTACTTATAATACAAAAAAAAAACATGAAATTTTATAAAAAATGTAAGTATAATTTTTTAAAATAAACTCTTAAAATAAAACATTATAAGCTGGTAGAGTTGACCGAAGGGAGTGAGTAGTATATTTTTTTAGAAATAAGACGAAGGAGAGAACACAGTTCCTATAATAGAATGGAGGGAGTATATGTTTCAATCTTTCATTCCTTTTGTGTTTTGAGTCAATGATTCTCCGAATGAATCAGTACATCTTAACGAGCGCAACATTAACTCAAACAATGATGAATTACGCATGTTTAGCATGTTTTGTTTGAGTACTAACTATATTATTATTTTATGTTTCAATCTTTCTCAAATATTTTTCTTTTTCAAATTAAATTTAATATTTTTATTTACATGTTTCAAACCTTTACTACAGAATTCAAAGACTTTAAATTTTTTTGTATCTTTTAGAGCAAGTTTAATGGTTCTACTTGCCCTATAGGTATCAAATAACTATTTCCAACTATAGGTATCAAAATTTAATATAATAATAATTTTGAAAAAAATTATACCCAACACATCATGATATAAGAATAAAATTAAAATACTAATGAACAATAATTTACCAACAAATATATATATATATATATATATATATATATATATATATATATATATATATATATATATATATATATATATATATATATATATATATATATATAAAGCCTAGGTAGTCTAAAAATAGTAATTTTCTGTCAAAATTTGCATCCCTAAAATAGTAATCCCTATTTATAACAAACATTTAATGAATCCTATAATTAAATAATACAACTTTAAATACCTATAACTCCTTGAAACTAGAGCCTACAAACTAGAACTACTGCATTCATTGCTTTGTTATCCAAACACAACATTTTATGCTTACAACCGTTAGTTTTCCATTGTTGCCAAATAAACTTTAGAAAAATCATGGATGACTTTGCGCAATAAATCTCACTAAAAGGAATCACAAATACTCACAATTAATTCTAACTAAATGACTAATATATATATATATATATATATATATATATATATATATATATATATATATATATATATATATATGATTTTATTTATGAATTTTTTTGTCTACTTCACCAGATTAAAAGCTATTAAAACAAATACTTTCAATGAAATCACAAAAACTCACAATTAATTATAACTACATGAAATATATTAATATTTTTTTATCTATTTCATCGGATCAAAATTCTTAAAAGAAATATTATGAACAAAATTACAAATACTCATTATTGATATTAAATATATGGCTGACCAACAAAAATATATAGATTTGAAATTTTGTTGTCCATTTCATCATATTCAAAATTTAAAAATCATCAAAAGTTCAACTAAAACACGAATGCACATGAGTAATTATAAATGACTGACAGATCTAAAAAATATATCGATTTGAAATAAATAAAATTTAACAAATACTTCAAGTAACAATAACTATATAATGGTAAATAACAAAACAAAACAAACAATATTGCAACATAATTTTTCCTCTATCAAAGAGGAAATGTTTCGGAAGTGCAAAGTTACCTCTCTTAAAAAAAATGAACCGACCATTTAATCAAGAACGAATTGATTTGTCGTTGTGTTCGAAAAGTAATTAGATCTACATCAAATTGTAGAGTGCCCAAGTAATCTCACTTGGAAAGTTACCTTGATCATCCTCTTTTATAGAGTTTTATATTTTCGAGGATAGAGAATGTGAAGAGTGATAATGAGTAAAGTGAGAGAAATGAGTGAAGAAGAAAAACTAAAATGGGAGTTGGTTCCATAAGTTGGGTTAATAGTTTGTTTTTTCTTCGGTAAGAGGACAAAGTTGCTGGAATGAATATTATGACAATAGGTAGCGCGACTCAAGACAAGAGTTTTTAATATATATATACTCTAAAACGATGTCGTTTTAATATCCGTGAGTGGGGCGAAATAACAAAGCCAATAGATTAAATTTGTCTTTTTAATTGTTATTGATTATTGATATTGAAATAAGCCATACACATGCCTAAATCAGTACAAATATAATTATTTGAGACAATTTTCAATCGATCATCGTCAATTAGATTTGTTGAGAGTAAGTTTTCACTACTAGAAAAATGACCTTTAGTGACGGAATTTTCCGTCGCTAAAGGCGAAATTCCGTTGATAAAGGCCCCCAGCGACGGAATTTTTCCGTCGCCATTCCATCGCTAATCCTTCGTCGCTGATGCCGACGGACTGATTTCCGTCGCTAAAGGCAGCCTTTAGCGACGGAAAATTCCGTCGCTAAAGGCGTTTAAAAATTAATTAAAATTGAATTTCAGCGACGGAAAATTCCGTCGCTAAAGGTTGATTTTCAACGACGGAATTTTCCGTCACTGAAATTCAACCTTTAGCGACGGAAAATTCCGTCGCTAAAGGCGTTTAAAATTAAATAAAATTGAATTTCAGCGACGGAAAATTCCGTCGCTAAAGGCTTTTAAAAATTAAATAAAATTGAATTTCAGCGACGGAAAATTCCGTCGCTAAAGGCGTTTAAAAATTAATTAAAATTGAATTTCGACGGAAAATTCGTCTAAAGCTTTAAAGGCTTTAAAAATTAATTAAAATTGAATTTCGACGGAAAATTCCGTCGCTAATAATGTAAAAAATTAAAAAAAACACAAAAATACTATTATCATAAATTTTTGTACCTAATAATATAACAATTAATACAAAAGCGAAGATTCAAATACAAAGCGAAGATAATAAATAAACAATAATATAAAACTAATTTAAAAACATCAAACTATAAATGTTATTACAACAATCCATATAAATTATATATAACAATTAATACCAAAAACTTGTTTCTAGAGTTAACTTGGAAATTTAAACTTATACAAATCCATGTAAACCATATCTATTAAAAAAACCTAAAAATAAAATTAAAAAAATCCTAAGACATGAGGATCAAGAAAAACTTCATCTTTGCATCTGAAAATTGCTTGTAGAACAAATGTCGACCTCTCTTCGGTGAATCTTTCAAGTGTATATTGAGCTAATGTACACGATTTTGTCTTCGACTTGAGCACATATCTACCTCCAAGGCTCCAAGCTGCGCCATTTTTGCTACTCAATGAAAGAACCAAAATAAATACACTGCCTTCCCAGAAAGCAGTCGGTTTCTATGTTGGAGAGTCAACCTAGGCAATATCAAACCATTATTCTAGATTAACAATAGGTCTTGGGTTCGGCTATATGAATCTAGTTGCGTCAAAACTTGGTTGGGGGGTTGCTTTACGCCTCATGGTTCTCGTGAGATTCGGAGATTATAAAGAACATAGATTTACTATGTTTTTATGAGAATCTTGTCGATAGATTAACACCTTTTTATAAATCTTAGGTCTAGTAATACTCTAGTTGACCAAATGAAGTCAAAGTATGACTTTTTTGTGTGTGACAGAGTAATAAATATATAAATAAAGAAATAATGGAAATGAAAAGGATTTATGTAGGCGAGTCCAAGTAACAGGAACAAGGTGTTGTGCAATAAAAAATAATAATAGAATGAGAGCACTTTTGGTTACCTCTTCACATTATTGTTCTGTTTTTTTGTTTCTTTCTCACATGATAGAGTCAACTACTTTGTTTCTTTAATCCATGCATCTAGTCAAACCTTCAACTTTTTACATTTGACTCTTAATTCACTTTACGCTTGATCTACATGGTATATTTGAAAATTACACAATACAATTATAATAAAGACAATTAACGGCCATGTTCCACTTAAAGACTCCACATTTGAAAGTCTAATTGTTACAAGGATACATTAATTCCATTACAATTGGTCATTATTACAACACACACAAATGTGGGTAAAAATGAAATCTTATAGAAATTGTAACCATAATTTTTTAATGTGAATCTAAATCAAACATCCCAAAATAGTAATGACGAGTATGGTGGACCAACGGAGTATTTTTCTTTCAATGCACGATAAAAAATTACAATAATGTTAAGAAGGGGAGTGTATCGTTTCATTTTTAAAACATAACCTTTTTTTAGGGTGGGGCCGACCACACCCCAAAACCCATTTTGCACCCCCATTTCTCGCGATATGACATCGATACAACAACTTGATGCAAGAGGGAGTATAAAATCAATTTATCACATGTACAACGGGGGTTTCATCCGGTGAAGAGAGAAGCAACGGTTCATAGGGACCGGTGGTGTGATCAAGCTTAGAGAGATCCAACTTGGGTCTCCAATGACCGTCTGGGTTTCCTTCGTGCTCGTGTTTGGACTCGGGCTCAGTCATCGACATCTTCAACCTTGCGATGGAATTGGGTTTGTGTTTTCGGTTGATTTAGTGATTCGGTCAAGGGGTAAAGAAAGGATCCTCGAGGCGTAGAAGTTGATGTGAGAGATGATTTGGGGGGTTTTCTAGGGTTTATTGATGGAGCCGATTTGGGTAAGAATTGTTGGTTGTTGTGATGAATAAGAAGATAGATAAGAGAGAGAGAGGCTTAAGAGATGGGCCGGGAGGAGTTGTAGGTATATTAGGGTTTTGGCGGGAATCCTGGAGTCGGATCTCGAAGGAGATCGGTGAGAGAGGACGAAAGTGAGAGGATGGCTAGGATCGCTTGTTGGCC